>OX465282.1:31518029-31724527 GCA_949987705.1 Thereva unica | reverse complement strand
TAAAGAACCGATAGCCAGGAGAACATGGGCCTACATACAAAAAACCCAGCAGGAAATAACAAACCTATGGGACACCTTTGAGGAGCAGCACCAAGAAATCGAGGCACTAAACCAACTGAATCATAATTATTTCCTCAGAAATTACTACGATCAAGCCCAAAGTGTAAAACAAAAGGCAATGTCAAAGCTAGAAGCGTATATGTGTGCACTTTCTCGGCCATCAGAGTCAACAACATCAAAGGGAAATGACCCAGTGCTGCAAAAAGCTGACAAGGCAAACAACGCAGAAACCGAAAAATTAGTACGGCTAAAAAGAGCACACATACGAATGGAATCATTCCAAAAACAATTGCATAAATTAATGGCGAATGCGGAAATAAGCAATGCGGGTATTGAGTTACACTCAAAAAATTTAACAGAAGATTGGAGACAACTGGAGTCATTACATGAAGAAATTCTGATATTCAATGATGATGAAGACCTGGAGAATGTTGACCTGCGATTCGAAATTCTGAGAAGCGAATATTTGGATGTTCTAACCAAGCTGCAAGAAAAAATAACATCTGCTACCAGACCAACAGAAAGCGACGTACGCCTTCCTCGACTTAACATACCAATATTTGAAGGCAAATATGAAAACTGGACTGCATTTCACGACATCTTTCTTAGGCTAATCCATGACAACAAAAGGTTAGCCAAAGTCGAGAAAATGCATTATTTAAAAACTAATTTGAGAGGAGAAGCAGCTAGGCTTTTAAATCATTTGGAAACATCTGACAGCAATTACACAGTCGCCTGGGAGATAATAAAGGAAAGGTATGAAAATAAAAGAAAATTATTTTCTGTTCATATACAAGCTATACTCACACTACCAAAATTGGAAATGGAGTCAACCAATGGACTAAAAAGAATTCATGATACCATGAAAGAGAGCCTTCATAGCATAGCAAATCTCGGTATTGACACTAGTTCATGGGCTCCAATTGTTATCCATTTGATGATTCAAAAATTCGATTACGAAACCCTAAAGCAGTATGAGCAGTCACATTCGAGCCCAAGAGAGATACCAACATTCGATAATTTCTACAAATTTCTGACCAACCGATTTCAATCACTAGAAGCCGTGGGGGATACAAAGAGCCGCGGTCCTGTACAAACGCAGAGTAGACAAACTGAAAGACTTAAATCCTTCAACGTAAAGAATTACATAACAACAACCGATGCAAAATGCCGATACTGCCACAACGCGCACAGTATTTACAACTGTCCAGAGTTCCTGTCTTTGGATGTACCACAACGTAATGAAGCTGTAAAAAGAAATAACCTATGCAGAAATTGTATTAACCATACCACGAACGAAAAGTGTCGCAGCCACCGAAGCTGCACTATATGTAAAAACCCGCACCACACCCTGCTTCATCAAACAATAAACAAAATCATGGAGAAGCCCAGAAATGTCCACGTGCAAAATACAGCAACAAGGTCAGACAATGAAGTTCTATTAGCTACAGCTTTAATCAAGGCAACATCGCGTAACGGAAGACAAGAAGTACTGCGGGTGTTGATCGATACTGGATCACAAGCCTCTTGCATTACAGAGCAAGCAGCCCAAATACTACTGTTACCTAGAACTAAAACCTGTGTGAAATTGTCAGGATTAGGAGCTACAGAAGCAACCACAGCTCTAGCAAAGGTGAATGTACAAATACAACCAAGGTTTCCATCAAACTTTCAAATGAACTTAGAAGCCTTGATTCTACCCAAATTAACAAAGATATTACCAAACACGAATTTAGCGGTGTCCATCCCATGGAAAAATTGCATGTTAGCTGATCCAACATTCAATCAACCAGGCCCAATAGATATGATAATCGGAGCAGACGTTTATACCACCATAGTGCTGAATAAAATTCGAAAATCAAAGAGCATTCTAGCTCAAAATACAGAATTCGGATGGGTCATTTCTGGAAAGGTCCCAAATACCCACAATTCTATCAAGGTGGTTACGGTAATATCCAGAGACCAGCTTGACAGCCAACTTAAACTCTTCTGGGAAATCGAAGAAGCAACCAACGACCACATAATAAAACCAGATGACGAGATATGTGAGCAGCATTTCCAGAGGACTCATGTTCGTGATGTGGATGGAAGGTATACCGTACAGATTCCATTTAAAGAGTCAATGCAGCCACTAGGAGACTCTAAAAGGCAGGCATTAGCCCGTCTACTACAGAATGAGAAAAAATTCCGGACTAATAAAAATCTAGAGCAGGAATATAAGAACTTCATGGCAGAGTATATTCACTTGAAACATATGGAATTGGTTAAACAATCGGACGATCCCTCAGAAAAAGTATACTACATTCCGCACCACGCCGTAATAAAAAATGATAGCACGACAACCAAACTACGAGTGGTATTCGACGCATCCGCTAAAACAACAACGGGTGCAAGCCTTAACGACAACATGTTAGCCGGACCTAAACTACAGCCAGATCTATCACACATATTACTACGTTGGCGAAAACATCGATACGTATTTACAGCTGATATTGAGAAAATGTATCGCCAAATTAGATTGGCAAAAATAGATCAAAACTACCACAGAATTCTTTGGAGATTCAATCCAACCGAACACGTAAAAGAATATAGATTGACAACCGTAACATATGGAACAACCTCAGCTCCATATTTAGCCATTAAAACCATACAACAAGTAGCAACAGACGAAAAAGAAAGGTACCCTCAAGCCAGCAAAACCATAACTCAAGATTTTTATGTAGACGACGTTATGTCTGGAGCTAACACGTTGGAAGAAGTCCAAAATCTACAAACCGATCTGATACAGTTGCTAAAATCAGGCGGCTTCAAATTGAGAAAATGGACAAGTAATCATCCACAAATCTTAAGGAGCATACCAGATGATCTACGAGAGAAGGGGATTCTGACGATTAATAAAGATGACACAATTAAAACTCTGGGCATTCATTGGAATCCAACATCCGACACTTTTCATTTTAAAGTAAATGTGAATAGCAATGAAAAGGTTACAAAAAGAATAATGTTATCTAAGATAGCACAAATTTTCGACCCACTTGGCTGGATTACCCCTGTCACACTACGAGCAAAAATTATGATCCAAGAGCTATGGAAATCTGGAATTGCATGGGATGAAACTCCGTCCCCTAAGTTGACGTCAGATTGGCTATCTTATCAAGCGAGGTTACCCAAACTGGAAGAATTAAAAATTCAAAGGTGGATAAACTACGACATGAAGTCAAATGAAATAGAAATTCATGGGTTTAGTGACGCATCCGAACGAGCATATGCAGCAGTAATCTATTGCAAAATAATAACATCGGCTGGGAATTCATCTGTTCATTTGATCACAGCAAAATCTAAAGTTGCACCCATTAAATCAAAACTGACAATCCCACGTCTTGAGTTATGTGGAGCAGAGCTACTCAGTAAACTGATGAACCAAACCATTAAGGCTTTGGAACTCCAACAACGTCCAACAATATACCTTTGGTCAGACTCCATGATAACCATTGCACGGATAAAGGGATCACTAAACAAACAGAAAGGATTTGAAGCAAATCGAATCTTAAAAATTCTGTCTGTAACCAACCCAACCCAGTGGAACTACGTTAAGACGGATGAAAACCCTGCGGACTGTGCATCACGAGGTATAAACCCTGACCAAATCAGTGAGCATCAACTGTGGTGGAATGGGCCATCCTGGCTCAGATTAAACAAGGATTTTTGGCCAATTATCACTCCACAAATCACTCACGAACCTACTGAGGCCTCGGAAAAGTATGCATTTGTGGCAACAAAAACATTAGTAGCAGATACATCTATATTTGATCGATTTTCAACCTTAAGAAGATGCATAAGAGTTATATCTTATTGCAAACGATTTATTGACAAATGTAGAGGAATGAACATACCTATGTCAAGAAACCTGACTGCGGAGGAAATGATTCAAGCACAAAAAATCATAATAAAGTGCGTGCAGGAGAACGCCTTTACTGAAGAAATCCAAATGCTGCAAAAAGAGAAACCAGTTCCGACGAAAAGCACACTTCTGTCGCTAAGTCCATTCCTTGATGAAGAAAAAAGACTTCGAGTTGGCGGTCGACTAAACCTATCATTACTTCCGTACGACGAACGTCATCCGATAATTTTACCCCAAAAATCGCACCTCACCAACCTGGTCATTAAGGAAGCACACCTTAAAACACTCCATGGAGGTACCCAGCAAACACTAGCTTACATACGAAGACGATATTGGATACTACATTCCAGAAATACTGTTAAGAAACATATTAACAGCTGCACGGTATGCTTCCGCATCAAGGCAAGGACGTGCCAGCAGATAATGGGAAATCTTCCATCACCAAGGGTAGTGCCATCATTACCATTTACACACACCGGCGTAGATTACGCAGGTCCTATTCAATTGAAAGCATCCAAGATAGCAAGATCCAAAACATATAAGGGATATATTGCGTTATTCATCTGCCTATCCACTAAGGCAATTCATATCGAAGCTGTTAGCGACCTAACAAGCGAGGCATTTTTAGCAGCGTTCAGACGATTTACCGCCAGACGTGGTCATTGCAAACAGCTGTACAGTGACTGCGGAACTAATTTCATAGGAGCTCAAAAAATACTAGATGTAGATCTTCATCAAGCTATTCAGAGAGCAACAGAAGATACTAAAGATATAATTGCCAACGACGGAACTCTCTGGCACTTCAACCCACCAGCAGCACCTCATATGGGGGGAATATGGGAAGCTGGTGTTAAATCTATAAAATATCATTTAAAACGAATAGTTGGCAACACAGTACTCACCTATGAAGAACTAACAACCACCTTATCTCAAATAGAGGCAAGCCTTAATTCCAGACCACTATGCCCACTGAATGACGATCCAACAGACTGCAGCGTCCTAACACCCGGACACTTCTTGATGGGGCGAGCACCAATAAGTCCGCCGAGCGTAGAAAACGGAGAAAAAAACAACTAGTCATTTAACGAGATGGAAAATGACTAACAAACTCAGTGAAGACTTCTGGAATATATGGTCGCATGAGTATCTATCACATCTTCAACAGAAGCCAAAATGGTGGAAAGAAAAGGATAATTTAAAAATCAATGAATTGGTACTCATTAAGGACGAACAAATGCCTTCTGCAAAATGGAGACTTGGAAGAATAATAGCAGTGCATCCCGGAAAAGATGAAAAAATACGTGTTGTTACTCTCCGCTGTGGAAATAACACAGTGCTAAAACGCCCTGTGACAAAACTATGTAGACTACCAATATATGATAATCCCATCGAGGAAAACGCACAAAATCAGGAACAACAAGATGACAATAACCATATAACTACAGTCAATGTATCGCCAATATCTACTCAAAAAAGAAAGTTACCAGATACATGCTCGACTCCTCAACAAGTAAAGAAAAGATATATTCAAGAGATTGAAGAAGCTAAAAGACTTCACAAGTCCCGAAGTAATGGTATCCGAATTCGGCCCGTAACAGGATACAACAACTTGGTTCCAATAGAAAAACAACGACTCGCCAAGGAGAAATATGAAGCAATGAAGTCAAAAATAAAACAGATCAAACCAGCAAGCAAACAAGCTAAAGGCAATCAACCATCTGTATGGAATACAGCAGTAACTTGCCTGAGTCTTCTATCGACAATATCATTGGCAAAAGGCGCATACACAATAACTCATCCGGAACCTGGGTTATACATCGAAGACATGGGTAAGGTAAACCTAAGACGAGGGACTCTTCGAGTTGAACTAACCTTACCATTAAATGCAAACGCCGATATCATCAAAGTGAAAAACGTTATTCAACAGATGCAAGATGTATGTACGGCGTCCCAAAGAACCTCTGAAGAGATCCATTGCGAAGCGTTTGTTCACCATTTGAACACTCAAGGAGACTACTTACTACGGGAGATAGATGTATTAAGCGAGAAAAATCTCACCCGTAATAAGAGAGGATTACTAGGAAAGGCGTTAACCTACGTGTTTGGCGTTAATGACGAAGCATACGCAGATATCTCCACATTACAACAAAACCAACAAATGCTGCAACAAACAGCACTACATCAATCCTCAATCATGTTGACTACCATCTCACACCTCAATGACACGGAAGCAAGGGTTACGGAAAAAATTAATTCATTTACAAAAAAATTAAATGAAGCATTGATCGAAATCAATACAGTTCAAGGATGGTTTACAAAAATTAACACCAACATGATAAACCTTCACATCTTGACAGCGTATCAGATCGCAACGAATATCTTAGATGAACTAGAGAGACAATATAGTAGACTAATAACCATCGTAATGAGGAGAGGCAGTATAATTGAGATTCTACCACTGAACAAAATGCGATCCATTATAAAAGATGCCTCGGGTAAACTTCCAAGCAATCTCTATATCACAGATATACCTGAAGAGAGAATTAATCTCAAACAAAATAGCACCAGCATCACTCTATTCGGGTACTTCAACATTGTCGAGGTGGATCAATATACGATCATGAAGACTACACCAATTCCATGGAGGTTAAAAAACAATACCTACTTAATAGCCGACGTTTCAAACACAATACTCGCCATCAATTATAATAGTCAGACATACTTTGAAGTACCTGACAACGAAATAAAGAATTGTCTAAATAGGGACAATCACCAACTATCATGTTTACCAACAGCCATTAGCAACATACAAGACAATACAAATTGTGTGGTCGATGAAGTTTATGATCGTCCATTTAAGCACCAGTGCCCAATTAAAACCCTTCAAGTGCCAACCATCTTGTGGAAACAACTATACATGACCAATACCTGGTTATTCATCACAACAACACCAATCGCAGCCGGAGTAGTGTGCAACGGCACCCGTCAGGACATTGAATTAAATGGAACCGGAGTTATCCAAATAACAAAGGATTGTGTCATCAAAACAAAAAGGAACACTATCCTACCTGAAATATTCGACAGCACTTATGTATTATCATCGTTGAACAAGCCTCTGGAACTAGACCGTGCGATTAACTCTCCCGAACTCATCAAGACACCAGATTCAGTATCCTCGGAACATATCCTAAAGCCATCGGACCAACTCCTGGAAGCCATCAAGGAGCAACAACTTCTACATAACAATTTAAGATCAACTACGCTACAAACAATTGGACATCACACACTGTCTGTAACCATCGCAGTACTTATCTCCGTAGTCATCATCATACTTGGAACTATATTTAAACGGAGGAGCAAGAAGAGCAAAATCCAACCGTCTGCTCATCAACACGACTTCATAATAAAAACTCCGTCCACTCCTTACATCTCTAAGAACCAAAAATCATTTTCCGCGGAGGGGGAGAATGTTTAGGAAACAACATACCAGCAGACAACAACAATCTCGCAACAATTATTGACCCAATTCTGACCCATAGAACCATAAAAGAACTGACACAACGTATTGGCAAAATGTCTTGCAATCAACCCATAATCATTGGGAAATTGCAGAATTCATCAACATTAATTAGGCCATAAGTTAGTATAAAAGTAGCATAGCAATTAATGTAAATTCAGTCTAAATACAGAACTCAAATTATTATAACCATACAAGTTTCCCAAAACCGCTACCCAAACCGTTGAAGTTGTGCGGTCTTCAACATTCCAACCAACCCCAAATCCACTACTCACCCTGAACAATCAAACTTGACTTTTCTTACAAATAAAAATACCAATTCAAAAGTGCAAAAAATGTACGTATCAGTCAAAAATTGCGTAGGTGTGCAGCGCGGCGGCAATTTCAGTGGGAGGCCCATGGAATATATTATGAGAGACCGATCACCATACACAAGTGCTTTGTAATAAAGCGAAATAAAATAAATAAATGGTAAATTGAGTAAAAATTACGTTTATTTGAAGATTAAATATAATGTCCATATCTCTTCCCCTGCACAAGTGTCATTGTCGGTGTCATATAATAAAATAAAGCTATTGTGATAACCTTTCAAATGATATATATCACAACTTGTTACAGCACTGGGGACAATACGCCCATTCTCCTTTGTTGGTAATAGTATCAAGAATGTTTGTGCAAAATTGCAGGTTGTTATCTATAAGATAACTCGAGTTACAGCCATATAAGTAACGGCAGTTTTTCTGAATTTTTATTTTTTGGAATTTTTTCTCATTTTTCTCAGTTTAAAATCTGTGCTTATACGATGTGTATCAGTTTATTTTAAAAAGTGAAAAAAATATGGCTCAAAAAGGAACTCGTGATAATAGAAAAGATCGTTCCCGAAGTAGAAAAAATTAATTCCGCGGAAATCAATTTACTGTTGATTCTGATGAAGAAGAAATACAGTATTGTAGTAGATCAGCAGCGAAATTGCTTAGCGGCTCAAATAACGAGTTCAGTGTTCCTGTTAAAGAAAACCTAAGTTACTCCATAATCGCGTTCGAGATAGTTTTTACTACTTTCTATTCTATTATAAAATGCAAAAGTTGTGATAGTGACATAACATTTTCAAAATCAGATGAACAAGGACTTGGTTTCAAACTAAATGTTAACTGCGATTGTCGCACAACTCTTATAAATTCGTGTCCAAAAATCAATAATTATAGTTACGAGATAAATCGTCGTTTAGTATTCGCAATGCGGTGTATTGGTGTTGGAGTACACGGTATAGCGCTTTTCGTGTCTTTGATGGAATTCGCTAATGGTTTTTTAAATAATGCCTATTACGGAGCCTTGAAGAATATAAAAATTGCTGCTGAGAGTGTTAGAGATAGTGTTTTGCAAAAAGCTAGCAAAGAAGAGAAGGAGGCAAACATAAAGCGTGGTTTGCCGGCCGACTCATTTACAGTATCTGGAGATGGCACGTGGGCAAAAAGAGGTTTCTCATCCCTCATAGGAGTAAGTTCCATCATCGGAAAAGAAACTGGGAAAGTTTTGGACACGTACGTTTCGTCCAAAACGTGCAAAATGTGCGAGACTCACAAAAAAAAAATTAAGCCCTGTAGAGTTTTATTTGTGGTTAGAGGCAGAGCATAAGGAAGAGTGCACTGCAAATTATGAGGGGAGTTCTGGGGGTATGGAAGTGCAGGGTATGGTAAATATATACAAAAGATCGGTCAAACTGCACGGAGCAAGATATATATTATGTAGGCGATGGTGATAGCAAGACCTTCAAAAATATCCTACAAATAAATCCATATGGTGACGATTACATTGTTACTAAACTTGAATGTGTCTTACATGTCGGAAAACGCATGTTTAGACGTCTGAAGGATGCGAAAAAAAAACGATAAATGAAATGAAAAAATTAAAAAAAAAAGAAGAAGAAAAACGATTAAAAAAAGCTGGACCTTCAAAACCTCCGACGAAAACTGAGCCGAAAACTACTGATCTGACCGGAAAATTGATGAAACAATTCTCATTGTATTACGGGTTAGCCATCCAAAATAATCCAGAATCTGTAGAAGACATGAAAAATTCTATTTGGACTATTTATTACCACGCGATTTCGACCGATGACCATCCTCAGCATCATTACTGCAAAGAAGAGTGGTGCAAGTATTTGAAGTCGCAACATTCGACCACCGATTTCAAACATAAACCAGCGCTAAATCCTGAAATACTGGAATATGTCAAACCAGTATTCGAAAGTTTAACAGAAACTGATTTATTGAAACGGTGCCTTGGAGGAAATACCCAAAATAGTAATGAAAGTTTCAACAACACTATTTGGTCACTCGCTCCAAAACATCATTTCTCAGGAAAAAATGTTATTGAATTGGCGACTGGAATTGGCACGTGTATATTCAATGAAGGTCATGGAACACTGCTAAAGATCATGGAAATAATGGGTGTCCAGATAGGACCACATTCATTCACATACACAACAAAAAAAGACTCTGACCGCATCATCTTAATGGAAAAACGCACGAGTAACACTTCAAAAGAAGCGCGCATCGAACGAAAAAAGGCCCGCCAGGAGCAGGAGGATGCTTATGAGGCCATGTATGGGTTGCTATATGGTCCTGGGATAGATGACGAATAAATGGTAGGCTATTAATTCTGTAAAAAATAAAAATATTTTACAATTTTTAGTACATAAAAGTTTATACGCGTTTTTCTCAAAACTGTATTTTTCAAATTTGCCCGCAACACACAGAAAAATCTATTCATCCGATCGGCCTAAAATTTTGACGTGTTGTTTTAAATTAATTTTCCCATACAATGAACCTCTAAAAATTTATTATTATGCCAAACTGACCGTTTGGTACGAGTTTTAAAGTAAAAAAAAGGGCGTTAATTTGCATTTTTTTTAAAGAGCGCGGCCAGTTTACATTTTGCGGGGAAATGGATTTTTCGTTGGTTCATTGTAGAGTTTGAAACCTCTACTTTAATGTGCTTTTGTTTTTTGTGGATATCTTCATCAGGAGTTGCGCTAGAGTGCGGGCAAATTCGCCGTTTTAAAAAAAGGTGTTAACTTGCCGCTTCGTTGCAGCGGATATGTGCAGCCAAAACAACAATAAATAAATTGTTTTTTATAGTCGATAATATGTACTTTCATATGAATTTTTTATTTTTTGTGTATAGTAAATAGATTCGCCAAATTTTTTTTTAAAAAAGTCTATTTTTTTGAGTAATCCATGAGAAAGACCCCTTAAATATGCATATAATACTTTTGGAAAACATACAGTTATTAGAGTTCCTCCAAGATCAGGAACATAATATTTTAACTATAAAAAACAGTTTAGTATTGTGTTAGAATTATACCATTCCAATTAAATGACATTTTCACGATTTTATTTGTCATATTTATTTGTAATTACAGTTTAACGTCATTTTTGACTTGATTTTTGAAATTTTTTGTACTAAATTATTGCTGAATTTCATCTGGCAACTCAAATGGTTTAACTAACACATACGGAAAGTTAACCCATGTCGACCAAAACACGAGCGAGACAGATAATTCAATTTACAATGAGAGGGAATAGGAAGCAGCACTTTGGTTGGATGATTCGTGGTTGATTTTGCCATTGGAGATTAGGCATTACTTGCTGAACGACTAGAACGAAGCCATAATTTTCAGTATCTATAAGAAAGGGGAAAAAACTACGCTGTGAGAGCTATAGGGGGTCTCATTACTTTCTATAGGATATAAAATATTCACACCCTCCTTAAAAATCAAGCTGGAAAATATCACAGAAAATTTACTAGGCGAATACCAAGCAGGCTTCCCGAGAGGAAGGTCAACCACCGACCAACTTTTCACACTAAAGCAACTCCCAGAATTTACCGTATACCAGGTCTTTGTAGACTTCAAGCAGACATACGACTTCATCCAGAGAAAAAACCTTCTTCCGATTCGAGTAGGTATTAGGTGTACCAGCTAAACTAGTACGTCTGATACAATTAACTAATTAAATGCCCGAGAAAGAGCTCAAAACACTGCCAAGTTAATCAACGGCTCGAACAGGGAATGCTAACTTCCGAGCCCATCTACTTGAACTAATTCTTACTTGCTTAATTACTGTATCCAATACGGTATTCCGTCGAAGTCGATTTATTTCCGGTAATTCGTACTAGTAACCGCTGTCAGCAAAAACTTGTAGCAAGAGTTTTGGATGGAAAAAGGGTTATAAATCAGCCAGCAAGATTTATAATATCCCTTAAACCACAAACGAGCGTAAAGTTAACCAAGCTACACAAAATTGGAATAGTATACAAAATGTCAAGGTTCCTCCTTTGGGTCCAATTTCAAGGAAGAAAGGCTGGATAACAATGCGGTCGCTGTCGCAGTCGCTGTCGCGGTCGCACCAGCTGTCAAAAGTTGAAATGTATGAAATTCTCTAATCGCAAACACAATGTGTCGCTCTCGCGTGTCGCGTCGCGTTAAAGTTGCCAACATTTCAACTTTTGTCGCGCGACACTTACCAACGGTGACTGAAGCAACGGGTTTTGAAGCTATATTTGTATTAATCATTATCCACTTTTATTATATTCAATTTATTCTGAGCAAAAATGGTAAGTCAAATGAATAATTAAAATAATTGAGGACATTGTTTTTTAAAGTACTATACGCTTATATTTTACCTTTTGCAGGAAAATGACAATATCGAAAAATTTATTGAGGATATCAAATCGCAGCCAATTTTATATGATCTTGGTGACTCAGGATATAAAAATACAAAATTAAAAATTAAAATTTGGGCGGAAATTGCAGCCAAAAACAAAATGTCAGGTAAGTGGAAAGGTTTTTAACCAATTGACAAAATATTAAATGCAACAAAATACTTTGTAAAACTAAGTATTCAGTCTATATTATTTTAGTGGATGAATGCAAAAAACGCTGGAAACATTTACGAGATTGCTACGGCCGTCTGCTAAGGAAAAAAACTTTATCCGGGCAAGCCGCTGAGCCCCCAGAAGAAGGTGAAGGATGGATCTATTCCAGCCAGATGGGCTTTCTAAAAGATTATTTACGGCCTAGAAATTAAGTAAAGTACTAACATTACTAAAATGATTTCTAATAAATGTTCGATTTTTCAATTTGCTATAAATTGTTAGTGTTTATATATTTTTAATTTCTTTACAGAACTTTGGGTAATTACGATAACAAAAAAGTTGTAGTAGAAATTGAGGACGATTTGAAAGCAGCACCAACTGCATTTTATAATGATTCTGTTTCCTTTAGTGGAGAAGAATCATTTTTCACCCCCACCAAACAAATGCCAAGTACATACATCTAATTTTTCATTACCTGGAAGACAAGGTTTTGACGACTCGCCCTCAAGTCCATGTAGCAGGGAAACGCCCTCGTATGAAACTTATCCAATATAACTTATTACTGCAGTTAATAAAGGATAAGTTGAAGAAAAACTCCATAAGGCGGCCAATTAGCCCAGAGTGCAGACTTGCACTGACGCTAATGTACGTGTGCTTGTAATTATGTTTATGATATTAACATTGAGTTCAATATTTTTCAGGTACCTTTCGCAAGGAGTTTCAAAAAATTATCTCGCATGGAGTTTTAAAATGGGAGTAAGTACCGTTCGAAATATCATCATCGAGGTAAGCGAAGTTTTATGGAAAGTTCTTTCACCTGTATACATGCCAGAATTGAATAGATGTGACTGGGAAGAACTTACAAAGGAATATAATGAAAAGTGGCAAATGCCTAATTGCGTAGGTTCTATCGACGGAAAGCATATTGAGATCCAATGCCCACCAAACTCTGGAAGTAAATACTTTAACTATAAAGGACATTACAGTATTGTGTTGCTAGGAGTATGCGATGCCAATTACACATTCACAGCTGTGGATTTTGGTGCATTTGGCAGCCAGAGTGACGGTGGTGTACTCCGCATATCTAACTTTGGTAGGAGGTTGTTTGAAAATGAGTTAGATCTTTCGCCACATTCCACTCTACCCGGCTTAAACAACAAACAAGTTGCACACTATTTTGTAGCAGATAGCGCATTTCCTCTGAGATGCTACATAATGCGGCCTTATCCAGGACAGTTGCTCCCAATTGAGAAGGAAGTATTCAATTATCGCTTGTCGAGGGCACGCAGGATTATAGAATATACCTTTGGAATTTTAGTTGCTCGTTGGGGTGTCATTGTATTGGAATTGTATTGAGTTCCATCCCGAAAATGCAGACAAAATTGTTTTAGCTTGCGTACACAATTACACAATTTAAAAAAAAACAGACCAGTGTATAGTGATAGCTCATCTCTCTATTGCCCAAATAATTATTGTGATTGGGAAAATGATGATATGGAAGTAGTTAACGGGTTATGGAGGAAAGAATTGGATACGAATCTCCGATCATTTAGGAGATTCGGAAGTAACAACGCGACTAAAGATGCATTTACTTATCGCCAAATATTAACGGATTACTTTATGAATGAAGGTAGAGTTTCTTTTCAGCCGCAGCACACAATTAACACCTGTAAAAGTATGATAAACAGGACACCCAAGATGATGAAGGTTCTGTTTCTTTGTACGTGTGTGGACCAATATGTGGAAATTTTTTTCGTAATTTTTCCTTCCTAGCGAGCCATCCTGCCAAATACTCCATACCATCCTCCGCACTTTGTACTTTTACACTAATTTCTGGATCTTCAAATGCTACACAATCTTTGCTATCTTGTTGACTTGGACTGTCATTAATACTAGCTGAAACTAAAGGTTGAAGTCCAGTTTTCAACAATATTTCACTTAACAAATACTGTTCTTCCTGGTCGTCATATACAATATTAAGTGAATTAATTTTTGATTTCGATGATATCATTGATCTGCCAAGCATAATCATTTTCAATCTGCGTAACGCATTGAGTGGCGTGGGATGATCATCTAATCCTCCTCGTGTTCTTATTTGTGCAAACATATTTTCTAGGGCATCCTGATTTAATCTACTAGTGTATAGGAATTTAATTTGAAATTTTTCCTGTAAATACTTATATAAAAGCTTAAGAGAACTTATTCCAATTAAAACACCTTTTTGGAAAACTTTGAGTGCTCCATGGTCAACGTCTATAGACTTTTTTTTTTAAAACACTTCATTTTTTTACAGTCTCGTACATTGTATCCAGGATTTCGTTCTGTTTTTTCAGATTTAATCCGTACGGTTGTTTCATTTTGTCCTTTGTACTTCGACTATTCATAACATCGAACCAGTTATTAACCAAGTCAATAAATTTCGATAAATGTTTGGCTTCGTCATTATTAGGAAAATAACGTTTCAAAGCTTCTGCTGTACAATGAGACAATAACTGACAAGCTAAGGATACATTTTGCCTTTCAGCACCTTCACAGTTTAAGTGTTTCGAATTGAGTTTGAAACAAGAATTTACCTCGCTTGTTGTGTTTTCTATTAGATTCATTAATGGAAACTTTGTAATTATATTATCATCTAAAAAGTTTATTATAATTAGTTAAAATTGTTTACTTAATTTTTAAATTTTTATATTGTTGGAAACATGTTTAACGTCAGTTCAATGTCACAAACTAAAAACTCGACAAAAAATATTATATCATGCATACAGAAAAGTTAAATTTTTCATGCAAAAAGTCAAAGTTAATAATATTATTTGGTATCTATTTATAAAAAAACCGGTGTCCAGAAGCCAATTTCGAATTAATTTCAACATGTGTGGAGGATCGGGAATCATATAGACTTTGTGGTCTTTAGTTGGATGGTCAAAAAATGGTGTTTCAGCAGTTACACCGAGTCTAGAGTCCACGCTGCAACCACGTCATATCCAGCGTCGGATAAAGAAATAATAATATTATTTAAAATTTCCACCGTAATGGTTTTATCGAATCCTGCGTAAACAGGTTGTTTGTACGCTTCGAATAATCCTCTGATCATGACGACCTAAAAGAACGCGATTTACACATCCAATGTTAGTTTTCAACCAGGCCTTTGAAATTACTTGTAGATGTTTATATGGACCTATAATCTTATCATGGTTGATGTCAAATTCATAAAGTGAATGTACGCTCATTTCGTCGTACATAAGAATACACGTCCTTTGGAGTTGGTTCCAGTGGCGGTTCCTCTTTGGAAGCAAAGGAAGCACTGCTTCCCTTGACCAAATAGGCAACTTCATAAAAATTAATTGAAATATATCAAGATTTATCAGAAGAAAAATCTCAATATATTTCCTCCTCTGGAAACACTAAGGATACAATGTACAGATTTTTGTATACAAAATGTATAATTCCAATTTATTACACTACTGTGTACAAAGAGTAAAGCCTTGGCCACGATACGAGCGGCGAATGGTGAGCGGCAGAGTGGCAAACACTAAAGTGCCTCTCGCCGCTCTTATCGTGCCCGAGGCCTTATACAACATGGGAAAGCTGTAATATCTCCAGCTTCTTTGCCACAGAAAATCAACGTGAAAACTCCAACACATTCATTTGATTGAACCCACACTCACGCAAAGGATTGCATTGATACAGTACCCTCAGAAGCTGAGCTAAATGCAGCTTCTTCGGAACCGAACAGTGGGATATAGCAAGTCGAAGATAGAGAAAATATCCATTTTCTCTTTGTTTTCTTGGTTTCGTTTTCTGGTAATGTTCTCGTTTCAATTAAGAACTAAATTTACTCTTGCAAATTTGCTTCGAAATTTGTTGGAGACTCTTAAAATATGAATTTTCGTTTATTGCATATTGACTGAAGAAAAAAGAGATCGAAGATAAGTGGAGTTTCTCTTTATTTATTGGTTATTCTATTGGGGTGGCAGGAGGCGTTTATTGAAAATAAGCTGATACTTTGTAGCTTCCATTATATTTTTTATGATTCTCTTTAAAGTTGATTTAAAGGGATAGAGCATATTTTTATGAATTGCATTTCTGAGCTCGGGTTGCCTGAAGTCTTTTTTTGCAGGGAAATTGTAATGATGATGAGCGAAGCTTACAAAAGAAAATAGGGGCGTATGTAGGGTTTTATTATTACTATCTTTTTTAGATTTTGAGCCAAAATTATGCATTTGCATGAAAATTTAAATGAGCTCAAAGTAGTAGTTGCAGTCTTTCAACAGCTTTTTTTATACGCTTTAATTATCAACAGAATCTGAAAAAAGGCGCAAAATGCCCTCTAGCGGCGAAATTATTCCGAAAAACTACAAAACAACGATTTTCGATTCGTATAGCATTCGATATAACTAGAAACTGGTAACAATTTGTTATGTTATGTTATGTTATGCTTATCTGATTCCACTGTATGTTATTTTTCAGTTTTTTTAGTTAAGGCCTTCGATACTTTAACTTTTATCGTTCGCCTTGCGCATTGCTTCCCTTATCCTGAACATTACGAACCGCCACTGGTTGGTTCTTTTTTCGACCAGTTATTTTCAGGATATTGATAACGGATTTCAGGATCCCTTCGTCAAATTCAATATGACTTGTCCATTTGGCAAGGGCCGATAAGGATGGAAGAGGATAATTTAGTTGTTTTCGCAAGAACTTATAGCTGTGTTTGCTGAAGTATCGCAAAGAAATAGCCCTCAGTTTATCTTCTTCGTGCCAAACAACTCGTTTCCTTTCCCCTAATATAATTTGTAGTTGTTAGTAAGTGTGGGCTGAAGAAGTTTTTTAAAGTTATTCATAATTTGAAAATTTGAAATAGAATTTTGAGCCTCCAAATTTGCCACTTTTAGTTCAAGATTTTGTATTGATTGTTGTTGAAACTTTAATTGTTCTTTCAAATTTTCATTTTCTTGCCTCGCGAAAATCAAATCATTTTTCAAATTTTCAATTTGTTGATCTTTTTCTTTGCAGATCACTACACAATTAGGTTCAGAAATTGGTGATTGAAAAATTTCCGTTATCTCCTTGTCACTATCTCTTTTTGAAATTGACGCTTGATTTTCTTTGTCGTTTTCGAGCAAAATATTATTAACAATTTTTTTTCGTTTCCGTTTTTCATGTCTCACTTGACGAGATGATATTTCTCCTTCAGTTTTTTTTATTTTAGTAGGAACTGCTACACATAGGATAAACAGATTATGAATAAAACAATTATGAACCTAACTAGGGTAGGTATTAAAATTTACCTTTTTGTGATAAAATTTTTCTTTTTCTGTTTTCCAAAATCTCTGCTTTTAAATCGATACTAAAATCATTATCGTCAAAATGTTCCGAACAAATGTATCCATCTTTTATCCCGTTGCAAAATTTTTGCCATGCTACTCTTATTTTAGAAGCATTCAGGCTTCTGGGAAATCTATGAAAACTTAAATTTTCGCATTTTTCGCTAAATCTGTTCTGACATTGCGGAACTGAACATTTTCTATTATTTTTAATCATTTTCGCAAAATAACGATCCTATTCAATACAAATTTTCCGCTATACTGAAAAACCAAACAAGCCCAAACAAAGCCACTTGACTCTGCGCACAAGTGCACAGTTCCACGTGACGTCATGAAATCACTACAAACAGAAAGCTTTTTGCTAGCCGTATACACATTTCACGGGAGTACACAACCTTTGTAATAAGAGAGACTTTGCCTACGAGAAGCTTTAAAAAATAATTCAGGATCTTCATTTCTCATATGTTTGAAGGTTTTTTCAAAAAATCCCAATGACTGTCGTTTACGATAAATCGGGCGAACCCACCACTTTCGTTTTACTTTTCTTTTTAATAAATAATGATATCCCATTACAGCTAAGCAAATAATGAACTTTACTTTTTCTGTTTCACTCATTTTAGTCTATTATAAATACAGAAAGCACACCACTTGAAATTCAATCTTCAAATTGACAGATAATTCAGTGCGACTATTGTAACTGTGAAAGCGACAACTGGAACGTCAGCGTCTACGACAACCGACAGCGACCGCATTGTAATCCAGTCTGAACATGAACTTGTCACTTATTTAAAGGAATTGGAAGATTGTTTGCTTTGTCAAATTCGGAATTGCAAAATACATCAGCGACTAGTACCTACTGCTGGGTTTGACAGAGTGTTCGTTGAACTTTTTTTTGAACTGTTAGGAAAAGCCCTTGCCCATCACTCTTTCACTCCAGACAGAATTTATAAATGTAACGAGACCGGTGTTTCAGTTGTGCCAAAATCACGATCCAAAATGATCACTGCAACTAGGAAAAATCAAGTGAGTGCTTTGACTTTGGCCGAACCAGGCACAGCTATGACGACTGAAATTTGTTTCAACGCCGCAGGGACATACATGTCTCCTATGATTATGCATTACAGAAAACGTATGAAGCACCAACTGCTCAATGTAGCTCCACCGAATTTATGGGCTGAACGTTCAGATTCTGTGTGGATCACGGCAGAAATTTTTTTTGAGATGGTTTGAAAAGTTTCTAAAATTCACTAATCTTCTAAAGACAACTCTTTTATGCTTCTTTTAAATGGCCTCGCCACTCACTCCTAAAACTGGCAGCTAATTTATGAATCACGTGAACATGGAGTGATAACAGTATGCTTTCCACCACATACCACTCACCAACTACGGCCAGCAGACATTGGTTTTATGCGGCCTTTGAGTATGTTCTATGATCTGGCGATAACAGCATGGTTAAGATCAAATCCTGGGAAAGAAATAAACCAATTTCAAGTGGCTGAACTCTTTGGCAAGCATTTATTCGAGCAGCAACAATGCCAACTGCATTTAATCCTTTTAAAGGATTTTGACTTTTTATGCACAAATTTTTACTGACGCTGACTTCGTTGTTGCAGAGGCTACCGAAATTGAGCTGAAAAGGAACCCGACACTGTCCTAACGCCGTTGACAGCAGAAATTTCGTAACAAAAATACACACAGTAACATCGTTAGCCTCTGATACCCAAACAACCACCTGCACAGCCATAAATTCTACAACAAACATACTAGCTCAACTAACTGTCGCAACCTCGCACAGCAAGCAACAGCAACTCATTCTTTAGATAACGCAACATTCCATTTGATTAGCCCAAAACAGTTGATGCCTTGTTCAAAAATGGTCGAAAATAGGACAAAACAAGTTCGAAAGAGAAGAAAAACAGCCATTACTGCTTCTCCGTATAAATCAGAAATAGAGGAAAGACAAAACAGTAAGAAACCAACCAAATAAATAATAAAAAAGAAAATAAAAGACCGAACAGAGCCAAGAAAGCTGAAGGATCTAAGAATTCGGAAGAAGTTACAGAATGTCTGTAGGCTTGTATTCGGAGTCTACTGAAGGATCTGTAGGGACATCGTCCTACTACTTCCCTAGTACTTGACTGCAAAAGACGTTGTACAAAAGCATAGCCGACTTGCATCAAGTAAAAATAAAATAAAAATAATTAAAAAAAGTGTTTTAAAAATCAAAGACAGGGCTAAATTGGTGACCCCGAGGCAGAACACGCGAAGCGTTCGAAGAAAGAAGAAGGAAAACAAGAAACGAAAGAGAAAATTGGCCTTAAGAAGAGGCAACAAATAATATTAATAACAATAGTATTAAATAGTTAATAAATAGTATTTAATATCTTTATTTAAAATTTTCTTTAATCAATCAAATATATTGTCTGGTTGGATCGATTTTTCTTTCGATATGTCAAGGGAAAATTATATGGACGATCCATTTGTCCTAGATATGGATCAGTCGCTGCCCAGCCAGGAGGAAGGGCTGCCGGATCGACGTAGGGTCCAGGCGATGTTGACGTGGCATCCACGGAAAAGTTCAACCTGCCCGTATTCCACCAGAGCGACCGGCTCTCTGGTTTTACCAGGCTGAGGCCCAATTCTCTTTGAATGGGGTCTTATCAGACAAACAAAAGCTTTCCCATGTGGTCTCGGCGCTGCCAACGCGCGCCGCAAAGATCCTGTTCCACCCCTTCCCGGACCACAGCACCACCAGCTATGTGGAAGCTAAGAGATGACGAGGAACCGCCTTGAACAATTGCTGCCGACTCAAAAGCCGGGGGACAGGAAACCTTCGGATTTTTTAAGAGGGTTGCAGAGTCTGCCCGGGGAAAGCCTTGGCGAGAGCGAGGGCCTCATCAGGGGTGTTTGGGAAAGGCGACTTCCCAGAGAAATGCAGGTGGTGCTCGCTGCGTCCACGGACCAGCCTCTGGAACAACTGTGAAGGCTGACAGACAAAGTATGGGAGGTGACATCTCACCCCACACTGACTCGGGATCTGAGGTGAGAGCCTCGTCGTCCCTGGAACGGACCATGCAGTCTCTCCAACGTGAGGTGCAGCAATTGCGAGAACTGGTGTTGGGGAGAGGGCAGGGCCTGGGCCAGAAGTCAGCGGGAGCTTCTGCTGTTCCACGGCGATGGAGCCGCTCACCGGTTCGACCACCGCAGGCTCCATGGGCGGGGACCAGTAATCCCACACAAAAGGGAACGGTGCCCAGGTCCTCCTCCTCGTTACCGCTCGTAGGCTTCATCCTGAGAAGCTCAAGGTGGCGAAATTGGAGTTTGAACCTATGGTCACGGTGCTGGATAGATATCCTATCCCGCACATTCACAATTTTTTTGTGAACCTTCACGGATGCACGATTTTTTCAATACCATTTGAGTTTACTCGCATGCCATTTGGGTTAAGAACTGCAGCCCAGTCATTTCATAGATTTATGAATGAAGTCACAAGGGATTTAGACTTCATTTATGACTATCTAGACGATATTCTTGTCGCTAGTAGAACCGAGGATGAGCATCTCACTCACCTCGAACAACTGTTTAAACGGCTTGATAACTTTGGGTTAACCATAAAATTGTCAAAATGCGTTTTTGGGATCAGTGAGATAATGTTTTTGGGACATTATATCGGCAAGGATGGAATCCTTCCATCACCCGAACGTGTCCAAGCAATTAATGACCTCACAACTCCAACAACAGTTAAACAACTTCAAAAAATTTTAGGAATGGTGAACTTTTATCACCGGTTTATTCCTAAACTAGCACAAATGTTAGTGGCAATTAATGAACATTTGAGGGAACTCCTATATTGTCCATCAACAACAAAAAAAAAAGAAAAAAAGACGGGAAGTGCCATGGCTTCTCGATGGCACAGTAGACATGAATATGTCTTATCCCTGGGGTCTATTTGTTTCTTGTTCTTATTGGAAATCACCTTCTTGTTCTTATTGGAAAGAACCCCTGGAGGGGATCGAAAGGAATGCACACAACAATATATATCTGGCTCGCTTCAATACATACCCTTCAACCACCTTATCCTTTTCCACAATGTAACAGAATACAAACACACGAAACGAAATCGTTCAAAATAAAAAAATTGTGCTTTTGCAAAAATTCTAAACGCGCCGCGGCCGCACCATACTCAATCCGCAAACTGCGTAGTAAGAAAATTCCCTGATATCGATTCTGATTCCGCCCCGATTCGAAAACACAAAAATATCGCGCGACGGACGACTCAAGCACACCTTTTCTAATGGGGCCCATCCACAGGCCAACTAGTTGTCCTAACTGAGTTGTGTTGTCACTGAATCTCATCGTGTGTGGGGCAGTTGGCAAACTGATTTGACAGTTGGGGTTTCAGTTGGGATAAATCAAAATCTTTTAATTTTATGAGGGCGGGGTTTAGAGTTTGGGCAACTAGTCGCACTGTGTGTATTGCAGTTTGGCAAACTACTTGGATGAATTAAGCCTGAATTCGAAGAATATATTTTTTTGCAAGTTTATTTTGCATTATTTTTAATTTAAATTATGAAAGTTCACATAATATTAAATTATTTTCATAATTTATACTTTTAGAATTTAATTTATATTTTGAAAAATATAAATATTCATATTAATAATTAAAAACAATTATAATTAATCTAAAAAATTATCTTTCTCCAATTTTTATTATTATAAAACTTGTAACGGTCAGTTTTGCACGGAAATCCCTAAATATCTACTTGACTAAAAATTACTGTGGGGAAGAAAATGTAAAAGTTGTTCGGAACAAAAAGGTAGGCGGGGAGAAAAGAAAAAAAGGAAATGGAGTTCGAATTTTGACGTATGCAGAAATTGACTGCAAAAATTTTTTTGTTCGGAAAAATTGAAAATTAAATAAAAAAAAGGAAAAATTGGATCTGCTAAAAATAATGTAACATTGATTGAATTGAATGTGATCATTTAATGCTAATATTTGACAAGGACAGCTAACTATTGTCGTGGTTGATAAGTATTCATTGTATTGTTTGTGTTGATGATTACAGGATTATTAAATGATTATAAATACTAGAATGTCCAGGTGGTAAATTTTTTTGTGGAATGGTTGAAGCGGGGGTCATTCCTTTTCAGGGTTTGACGAGGCTCAGGCGATGTCCGGAGAATGATGGAGGCGGAATTCAAAGTTGCACAGACACAGGTAAGTGGTGAACCAACCGCGGTAAGCCCCGGCCACACACCCCACGACCCCTCCGGCGAGCTAGATAACTCCGTGTGGCCGGCGTAGGAGTTCCGGAATTTTGTTTCCTTTCTTATGTATGGTATTGGCTCCTTGGTCATGCTTTTCCGGGCTTATGGCTAAGGGGGTAATACCTCGCATAAGTGGCGCCCAATATTATATCGCGCCATTATGCTATTACATAAATGGCGCCCAACGCGGCTTTTAAAGCCCGTTAATAGTCCTACACGGACCTTGAAGTTTAATTTTTTTTTGGTGTTTAGTACCACTTGTGCCTTCACGGACAACGTTTGATTTTTTTTGTTTATGGTTCACCACGTTTACCAAGCGCTCGCTGTGGGCTAAGGTAGTACCGCGAGGCCTTAGCCCTTGTCTGTTGTTGAATTTTTTTTTCAGCATCTTTGTCCAAATTCTACGTGAATTTTTCTTTGTTTTCGCCTTTAGGCCTACCCTTTATCTTCTGCGGTAACTTCTTCTTTTTGGAGTAGCTTCGAACCATGCTGATCTTCACGGCTTGCTAACAAGCGGTGTTCGCTTGGCTATGCGTGCAGGTGTAGTAGTGGTTCATCCCTGTCCTGTTTCTAGGGGCGGCGACTCTGGTATCAGGCGTGATACCGCCTGCCACTGCGTCGGTCCGTGAACAGGATCTTCTTTTAATTTTCCTGGTGGACGTTGAAGTTGGTACAAGGGCTTAACCGTCTCTGGTATCAGGCGTGTTACCGCCTGCCACTGCGCCCCTTGTTCCTTCGGAAGGTCCATTCAGTTTATTAAATTCTATTTTTTGTTTTTGTCCTGATTCGTTTTTTTTCCGTCTGTACATACCCTTCTGATTGATTTTCCGAAAGGTAGCTCAGTTGTGGTTGGACAGAGGTTCTTGTCAAAAATTTTTTTTTTCATTTTGTTGAAGAAGTTTCCCTTTCGTGATTATGCGCCTTTGAATTTTTGTTTCCGTTCTTCTTGCGGGTATACCTGAAGCTGGGTCGGAGACCTGGATGACACTTGGTGATGACTACGCTTCATAGTTTTTCACCAACTGACATCAAGGACATCGACATGCGGGGGCCCTGGGGGGAATTGTTATTGGCCTCAACCATTCCTCACTTATATTGAATCAACGCATTTACACACACTCATCTACAAGAACACATCTATACACTAATTATAGCGGATTTTTGTGCTGTAAGCACGCATGGTACATTTTGTTTGAATCTATTTTCGCACAAAATTTTTTTTCTCTCTTCGAACTTTCTTTGCGTGTTTGTTGCTACTATCCTAGGTAATCATGGGCGATACTTGCAGACGCACCTATTATGGTCTGCCCATCGTGCATAAGGAGCTTCGTAGGCCACATTGTCTTTCGACTTTATCCCCATACGCGAAAGAGTTTGTTCCTAAATTGTACTACTGTCTTCATAAGGCTGAATATAGGTCAACTTCCGAATCTGCGGACGAGGGCGCAGCGTTGCGTTACCTGTTGAACGTGTTAGATTGTCTAGCCGAACATCCAGTTTTTTTCGAGTCAATTGCATCGCGGGTGTTAACTATTTTTGAAGAGTTTAAAAATAGTTCCTTTGTGTTAGGTCAGGCGATGGAGATGATCTTCAACCGGTGCATTGCACAACCGGCAGTAGGCATTACGGGAGCTAAATTATACGGGCTGCTGGATTCGTTGAATCCCGAGAAGGGTAGTGTTTTTAGAAATCTACTTCGATTAATGTTGGCCTATCAGCAGGGTCTACTTAGTCAGTACGAACCTGAACAAGCCGTCATCTCAAACTGGAGAGCATGAGCCTCTTAATCTCAGGGGATGAGTCGAGACCCACGTTGATCTTACCCGAAGCTCACTACAGAAAAAAAAACTGTCCGTTTTTTTCGGCTCCTCACTGCCTCGCGAGTCGGCCTCGTGGACCCGAGGGTATGTAACGGTCAGTTTTGCACGGAAATCCCTAAATATCTACTTGACTAAAAATTACTGTGGGGAAGAAAATGTAAAAGTTGTTCGGAACAAAAAGGTAGGCGGGGAGAAAAGAAAAAAAGGAAATGGAGTTCGAATTTTGACGTATGCAGAAATTGACTGCAAAAATTTTTTTGTTCGGAAAAATTGAAAATTAAATAAAAAAAAGGAAAAATTGGATCTGCTAAAAATAATGTAACATTGATTGAATTGAATGTGATCATTTAATGCTAATATTTGACAAGGACAGCTATTGTCGTGGTTGATAAGTATTCATTGTATTGTTTGTGTTGATGATTACAGGATTATTAAATGATTATAAATACTAGAATGTCCAGGTGGTAAATTTTTTTGTGGAATGGTTGAGGCGGGGGTCATTCCTTTTCAGGGTTTGACAAGGCTCAGGCGATGTCCGGAGAATGATGGAGGCGGAATTCAAAGTTGCACAGACACAGGTAAGTGGTGAACCAATCGCGGTAAGCCCCGGCCACACACCCCACGACCCCTCCGGCGAGCTAGATAACTCCGTGTGGCCGGCGTAGGAGTTCCGGAATTTTGTTTCCTTTCTTATGTATGGTATTGGCTCCTTGGTCATGCTTTTCCGGGCTTATGGCTAAGGGGGTAATACCTCGCATAAGTGGCGCCCAATATTATATCGCGCCATTATGCTATTACAAACTTAGTCGCGGGTTTTCTACAACTTCATTTAACTTTCAAATTGCCTATAAAATATCGAATTGACAGTTGAAATATCAACTCAGTTGAAGCGTTTGTGGCAAAACAACAACTTTTTACACAACTCAGTTTGGACAACTAGTTGGATGGGCCCCATAAGCTGTTTAAAAAATCTCACACAAAGTAAAAAATCCTGGACACTTTTTCTCACTCTTGGAGCAAGAACTCGCAGCGATTGAACAAAAAAAAAGCTGCTATGATATTGGACGCAAAAAAGCTGCTAGCATAGCTTCTTGTTAATGTATGTGCTCGAAACAGTCATTTTGACAAAACGGCAAATATTCATGTCAAAAGAAATGTCTCGAAAATTTTCTAACCTAAAGAAAGCTTTCGATAATATTTTCACCTAAAAATATGCAGAATTAAATATAAATTTAATTTGCTTCTAAAATTTATCCTAAAAGTAATGAGTCATGGTAACGATTTTCGTCTCCGCACATTCTTTCAAATAGACCCCAGGGATAAGACATATTCATGTCAATAAAGAACAACATCCTTGACCCGCAGAATGTGAACAAGCATTCCTCGACGTGAAAGCCGCAATGGCTGCAGCAGTTATGCTGATACACCCACTAGAGGATGCTAAATATAGCGTCACAACTGATGCTTCCGACTTATTATTATTAATTTATTTATTAACGACACTTATCTTAATGCCTCTTCTTAAGACCAATTTTCTCTTTCGATAAAGACCTGCAGCTCTTTCCTTTAACTTTTTTCGATAAGATGCACAGTTTAGCCAGAAATCGCGAAAAAACCCTAAAAGCCCCCCAGTTCCACACTGGATAGCCGCTATCGGCTTGATTTATTTTTCCCTCTTTTACAAGAGCTTGTTCCACTGTTAGATTACTGTAACGAATTTTGTTGTTCGAAACTTATTTCTACTGGACTATTCTGATTATATTATATTATATTTTAACTTGTACCCCTTGGACTACAAGTTAGGGGACGCCATGTAAAAACCTCCTTGAATTATAACTCAAAGTGCGGAAAGAATGCACATGGTTTTTCCAAAAATAAAAAAGATTTTTTGTATTTTGTATGGTCGATGGTAATCAGGGGCGAATTTTTTAAATAATCATTAAAGTGCCAGAAAAATACACCTCCCTCTGGCAATACGCAGTCGTGACTGATTAAATGGTAGCAGCAAGTGATTTGATAGGAGGAGCTAAATTAAGCTTTTGTCGAGCTTTTAAGCATTTTTAAGAACTTTGTACCCCAGCATGCCAATTGTCACGGAGTATGAAAACATCTATACCACAAAATAAACGAAACATAAAAGTTTGAGAGTTATTTATGGGAAGAAGAAATATAAAACCTCAATTTTTTGCTGATTAATTATATAGGCAAATAATAGTGTAAAATACATAAAAAATGCACAAAAATCCTACAACAATTTTTTTAAGAAAATGAAAAATTCATTCCGGCTCTATATTCCGGTTCTTTGTTATTAGTAAATGTTTATGAAGATAGGTTGGTAGATCACTTAGACGTACTTTCAGACATCGGCCCTGCGGACCTCTGAACAGCCGGCCCGGTTCTTCTTATGGCCCATCCGCCCCTGATGGTAATCATAGTTCATAATAACTTGAATAGTATGATTTCTAAGGAACTGAACCATTCTTCCATTCATTATTTTACCATAACTATAAACCTAGCCGATTTCGGATAAAATACAAGATTCAGAATAATATAAAGATTTACACTACATTAATTATAGGGCTGCAGCACACTCGCATTTCATCCCCTGAAGTGATAGAAATGAGATAATCGATTGAAACAATCGAAAGAGGTTGGAAAAATGCACCTAGATTTGATGTTGGGCGAAGTTTGGGCATTGCCAACAATTAGAAAAATAAACCAGCATTTGAACGAAATTTATACTTTATTTCGCCATATCTCATTTAATTTTGCAGATACGGATTGCAAATTTACTCTTTACATCTATTAGAAACAAAATGGTGAATGTTGCTAAAAATCTCAACAAGCAGGAGTCAATGTTTCTCTTGAGTCTGCAAGGCAAAATAATGATGGTATATGAAGGAAAAATTATTTGGTGCTCGTGAGATGTAGCAACTATACTATACTAGTAGTATCGATGACACAAGTCGTGTTTTTTTAATAAACTATATAGTCCTTTCATCGAGTTCATTAAAAAAACGACAAGGGAAATTTCATGTAGCGCCTACTACGATGCTTAAAAATTTCAAAATTAAACGGAAGTTAAGTGTTATTTTTTGCACTGTTACACGAAATCCTCGCTAGAAAATAATAAATATGTTTCTAAAAAATCAATTATTTGTTATAAATTTGCTCTCATCACTTTCCTGTTATTTTTATTTTTAAATTAAGTCTTTCCGCCCCCGAAAGTATGCAACATGCCAACCTCCGAAAGTAAAGTATGCAACATGCCAACCCCCGAAAGTATGCAATATGCAAATTAAGAAATTTCCCAAAACCTCGATAAAACCTAGGTTTTGAGGTTTGTATGGGGAAGAACTATATAGTTCATTAAAAAACACGGCTATACTCGAGGCGTGAGAAGATATACTTTAGAGACTTCTTTAAAGAAAGCATAAACCTAACACAGGGAGAAGCAGACAGTCGTAGCACAGATGACCCAGAAAACGATACGCAAGATCCTACAATAGAAAAATTTGCAAATGACATAGCGAAACTGAAAAATCATAAGGCTGATCGTCCACTGGGAGCGTATTCGAGCGGCTAAGTGCTTCGGCTACATGAACGGCTACACGCGGCTATGCGCGACAGATCCAACATAACGAATTTCATACAAACGTCGTCCACTGCAAGCGACTTCGGATCCTGGATTATTACAGGTAGGAGGTTGCATAAATTTAAATACCCCAATTGAAGATCAAATACAATTATTATTTGATTTAATAAAAAAAATTATTTGGTGTTTTATTCAAACTTATTGTAATTATTGTGATAAATAATTGTTAACTAGTGCTGGATTGATAATTCCCAATTTTTAAAAAAAAAACAGGGTTTTGGTTATGGGACTTTGCTGCGGTCGCAGTCTTCACTTGAGGTATGTGTACCCCGGTGGTAGTAGTTTTTACTTGAGAGAGTTTATTGTTGCGAACGATGTTTTAGTACGTTAATTGTACAAACGGACAAGTGCGATATTTGTAAGTTGAGGATATCTACTTGGGAAATATGTATATGTTTGGGTTCGTAAATTCGTTTTATGTTGAAAACATAAACGTGGAGTTTTAGCTTTGCAATGCGTTTGTCGGATATCATTCCAAAAGCTAAATTTTAATTGGCACAAGTCGCTTTGAAACTTTCTTACATCTGGTGTTATTGCGTCCTTTGGATTGCGATCGTTAGTTAGGTCGGTGGTCGGTAGTTAGTTTATTTACGGACTAAACGTGTATTACTGTAGATAGTATATTTGTGGTCCCTGTCTCTATTTTACTTCTCACATAGTGATATTAGGATGGCACAAACGATAGGAGAATTAGTTGCCCGTCAAGGAAGCATCGCGGAGCAGTTACAAAAAACTTTTGCGAATTATAGAAAGTGCCCCAAGGCTCGTTTGACGGAGTCTTATGTTCGAGGAAAAATATCGGAGTTGCAACGATTATGGGAGAAATTTACTGCGAACGGTCAATTGCTATATAACTCTTCTTCAAAGGAAGACAAAACATCAGAAGATTACTTCACACAGGATAATTATAGTGTCATAGAAGATTTATATTCCGAGTAGGTACCAAGGGGTATTGTTAGAATTCTTAAAATCATTCACTAGGGCAGTTTAAAGTGGAACTGTATCTAAGACGTCCCATAGCCAAAGGGCACCTGACCAAGATACCTCAGTCGTCAATCCCGATGCCGATTCCGATTCAATACCCGAGAGTGATTATAATGTTCCACCGTCGTCGACTCCACCCGCTCCAAAGCAGATTAGTGTTAAGAAAGTATCACGAAGGACATTTAAGATTTAGGGAGAGTTATAATTACACATATTATAAAAATTTCAATATATTATTCCAGTGTAGGAGAATTATAGAAAATTTAACGAAAAGGGAATTTAACGGAAATAGGATTGTTTTAAATTTATTTGAATACAATATAAGATATATTAAGGTAAGTCAATTAGATCGAACTGGAAGTTTGATTTTATTATAGGAAATTCATTGCTTCTTATTAGTAGGAAAAATTGTGTTTAGTATTTAATTGAAATTGAGGTGTTTATTTGGAGGTTCATATTATGATAATAGTCGAAGAATTTAAGGGGTTTTTCCTCCAATTCGCCGTGTAGATGATGGAACTCCCCCAGGCACATCCTCTTTTCTAAAATAGGGCTAACCGAATATGTTCGTCTTTTTTATTGATTCTGGGCCTCATCCACGTAGAATTTTCCAAAAAATATTTATCCTGTTCTTCCATCACAATATTATTACGTTAAAGTTCACTTCAAACTGAGCAGTATGAAAAGTTTGCAGTGGAGGACCCCTGTAGCGTGTAGCCGCGTATCTTAGAGTCGCTTTTAGCCGCCTGTAGCCGCTCAAATACGCTTCCAGTGGACGACCAGCCTGAGGCTCCAGGTTGAGATGGCATACCCAAAAGTGGCGGGGAGAAGTTGTGACCGCACGCGATTTTTTTTTACCAAATGTTTTTACATATTTTTATGAGCTTAAATTCAAAATGGCGTCATCCGCACCCTTATGCTTCAGTTACAATGAAGGGAAACGCGTTTTATTCTATATCTCTGAAACTATGCGTTTTACGACAAAAATGTATAAAATCTTTTTTGTAGATAAATAAGAGATATAACTTTTTTGTTGGGAATTTTTCTTTGTAAAGTCAATATGTTCGGAGTTATAGTGCTTCAAACTTTATACATTACTTTCTTTGCACTATATTTCGTTAACGGTTAGCCCGCCATAAAAAAAGTCCTTCCTAAGACTTATAGAAGACACAATTATCTATAATTTTTGCTAATATCTTTTTCTTTCCCCGTTTCATTTCAAAACTGATTACATCGTGTGTTGAGCTCATCTTGCCCACATTTGTTGCCTTTACTTTTTTCTATAAAGTTGATATTTATGGATTTATTACACCTCAAAGGTTTATTAAAAATAGTTTTTGCAAATATCTAGTCAACTATTTATTTACGATGACAAGTTATACCAACAAATATGTTTGTTATAAAGTTCCGTTGAAATTTTACTTTAAACATTTTTTACTAGCATTCATAGTATAGCCGCAATTCAGCGCCGATTGTTTCGTATAGATACACATTAATGTTCATATGTACATATAATTAAGAAATTTCGTTGGCGTACAAACGCTTTTTCACACCACCCTGGAGGTTTAAGTGTCACCTTAAATTTGATGAAAAATATAGACGAAAAATTTGTTCTTCATACTGGAATTTTAACGGTCGTGACAGAAAAATGTGGTTAGGCGGTAAGATTGTCGAAAAACCAGCCAAAAGGAAGCTGGTGTCTTCCTTCAAACGTAATATTACGCGAGAGTACTATTTGCCATTACATGGCGAAACTTTCTAAGTATGTTTAGAATATTTCAAAGCCACACTTGGGTATAACAATTCAAGCTTTATCAAAACCGTTATAAGGTATAAACAAAATGAATTCTCGGTACCACCGCCAAATTTGGCAAACAACAAAGTTTATGGTAGTGTGATTAAAGACCATATCATGTCCTTCAACCCCCATCCATCTCATTATAGAAGATACCATGCCCCAAATAAAATGTATTTACCATCAGATCTTTCAATAAAACTAATGTATGTATGCTGATTTTTGTTCTATTGATGATCATCCGAAAATGTCATACGAGTTGTACCGACAAAACGTTTCGCGTCTGAATATTGGATTTAAGGAGGGATCCTCGGAAATTTGCGGTTTTTGTATAGAAATGGGCATGGACTCAAACAATGAGAACTTACAAAAAAAACGCGAACATTTGGAACTTGCAAAGATAGCAAGAGATCGGTACAACATTGATGCACAAATAGCCAATGATGGGGTAACAAAGGTGTATGCAGTGGACATGGAGAAAATATTCTTTTACCAAGAATGCCGAAAGTAAAAGAATCATTTTTTACGCCTAGGCTTGTTACTTATAACCAAACATTCGCTGCCATGCAAAAGTCGTCAAATCATTTTTGTGTTCTCTGGCATGAGGGTATCTCCGATCGAAAAGCGGACAGTGTGTAACGGTCGGTTGGAAAATTTATTTTGATTGGGAAATTTACTTTCGAAATCACTTTGTAGGTATTGGGAAATTTGTAGAAAAACTTGGGAACGATTGTAAAATTTAAACGGGGGATGCGTGGAAAAATTATGAGAGGAAAAAAAAAAAAGTCCGAGCCGGGTGTGGGGAAAAGTTTTTGTTGAGATAGATTGGGGATCGCCGGAAGTTTTTCTGCAGTCCATTTAATAAATACTCACTTGGATTTGGTGCATCTGTAATACGTGGTGCTGTTTTTACATAAAAAAAAGTAGGAGCACACTTGTGTGAAAAATCCCTGTTTTTGGTGGATAAAGGCGGAGGGAAAATGGCAAGATAAAACTCAAGATTTTGTTTGAAGAAGCAAAATACAAGAAGGGAAGAAGAACAGGCATATAGAACGTTTTTTTGTTGGGAAGGAGCCAATATTCGCAGGAACACGAACGGCAACCTCAGCGGCGATAAGAAAGGTCAGGGGCCGGTTCGTGTATGTCGAAAACGAAAAATTTTTTTCGTCTCGGGTTCGCGTAAGTCGAAAAAATTGAAAATTTTCGTCTGAAGCCGGCGAAAGGCACTCGAAAGCTCTTGGGTTATCGAGTTTTTGCATTAGGGCACGAACAATTTTCTTTCGACTTACGCGAACGCTAAAATTTTCGTCGCCAAAATTTTTCGACTTCAATTTTTTTTCGTTCGACTATCGTCGTTCGCCAAACACGAACCCGCCCCAGGTATTTTACAACCCAAAATTCTCATACCCTTTTTAGTCTAGTCAAATTAGAGATTTGACTGAAGATAATTCCGAAGTTGCTGAAAATTGGAACAGCCGTTAAAAACATTATTATACGTAAGCTGTAGAGACTGCCACGCGATTGGGCGGCTGCAAACTTTTTTATTCAAGGTCAAAGGGTCAAAATATCAGTTTTTTGCAAATATCTGCTAAACCGTACGTCTTATCAGAAAATTGTGTTTGCAAAGTTTGTAGATTAGGCGATTATCTACAAAAAAATATATTATACATTTTCTCGTAGGAATTGCCATTTCTGAGATATTGTCGTTTTAATAAGTTAAAATACTCATATTCTATCATTCCGGACTTGTAAAGGTCATCAGAAATTTAATAAATCCTTTGTTGGAGTGCGCGGCTAATATTTTCAGGGGTGATTCCTGGATATATTTGGAGAAAAAAATTGTTCTACAGAGGGCGGCTATCTCCACTATCCACTAAGATACAGGGTGATTAGGGAAAAAATTTGTTTTTTTTTTAAATTTACTGAAATTTGAATAACTCCTAAAGTAATTATCATAAAGTAGCCTAATTAGGCTCATCTTTTAGGTAAATGTGTATTCTTTAATTTGGTGTAAAACATAGCAGCCTGAGTGACTCCGTTCAAAAAATATGTAGGCTCAAACCAATGCTATTATGCCGCAGTTGAAAGACGAGTAACTTTTTATTTGTTCACGATAAAACACGATAAAACTACTACTACTACTACTACCTACAAAACTACCCAAAATAAACACTTATTGTATATGGAAATATTGTAGGCAATAGTTTGGTGCATCAGAAAAGCAAAAAAAATGTACTGTTAGTAACGCTTTTTCTGAGAAAAACGAAGAAATCGGCCAGGTCTAGATTCTAAGCATTGTTTGAGCCTATATATTTTTTGAACGGAGTCACTTAGGTTGCTGTGCTTTATACCAAATAAAAGAATACACATTTACCTAAAAGATGAGATAAATTAGGCTACTCTATCATAATTACTTTAGGAGTTATTCAAATTTCAGTAAATTTAAAAAAAAAACAAAATTTTTTCCCTAATCACCCTGTATCTTAGTGGATAGTGGAGATAGCCGCCCTCTGTAGAACAATTTTTTTCTCCAAATATATCCAGGAATCACCCCTGAAAATATTAGCCGCGTACTCCAACAAAGGATTTATTAAATTTCTGATGACCTTTACAAGTCGGGAATGATAGAATATGAGTATTTTAACTTATTAAAACGACAATATCTCAGAAATGGCAATTCCTACGAGAAATTGTATAATATATTTTTTTGTAGATAATCGCCTAATCTACAAACTTTGTAAACACAATTTTCTAATAAGACGTACGGTTTAGCATATATTTGCAAAAAACTGGTATTTTGACCCTTTGACCTTGAATAAAAAAGTTTGCAGCCGCCCAATCGCGTGGCAGTCTCTACAGCTTACGTATAATAATGTTTTTAACGGCTGTTCCAATTTTCAGCAACTTCGGAATTATCTTCCAATTATGGCGTTTTTTCGTCTATTTTGACTGGACTATTTAGGCAGTTCGTGGTGGAGAAAAACCAATGATCTCCAGTGAAGTGTACATACAAAGTGCCGTGGCGCCTCTGGTCAACACATATGCGCACTAGGCGTGTGTGTACGAGTATTAGGATTGCTGCCTCTGGAAGTGGTGGTTGTTTAACTTTTTAACTTTGTGGCAAAGAAGGGCAGTCTATTCGAAGGAAATTTTCCCAAAAGCTGTCTCGGTCGTTGAAGTTACCTACATATAATTTCGCAAAAAGCCTGCAGCAGGGCTGTGGAAGAAATCGTTTTGACGTACTGCTGTGCATTTGTAGACAAAGGCGAGAAAATTAAGTCGCAGTTCTGCTACAAGAGAAAAAAAAACACACAAAAAAACTACACAAAATAAAATAACACAAATTTTTGCCTTCATTTATTAAATTTAAATTTATTACTAAAATAATAATTTTAATGGTAGTTAGTATTAACTTTATAATCTTCTTTATAATTATTTGTGAATTTGTTTTGCTCCTTGTCGGAAATATTTTATTCTTTGTTGGTTCCGGGATATTTGTTCTTCCTCTAAGTGATTCTGTTGGTTGTAATATCGTTTGTACAAAACGAGGAGTAATGGTACCACTACTGCGCGTTTTTTTTTTGATTTCGTCTGCATCCATGTATAACTAGGATAATTTAATTGAATTTAATGGTATCTTAAGTCTTGTTAATTTGAGCCTGGAAATTGATATCTGTCACGGAGCTATATTTATTGTCTTGTGAGATTTGTGTTTTCAATTATTCATTGTATTGTTTGTGTTGATGATTGTTCCGGTAAGACGATTAAATGATTATAAATACTAGAATGTCTAGGTGGTAAATTTTTTTGTGGAATGGTTGAGGCGGGGGTGGGTCATTCCTTTTCAGGGTTTGACGAGGCTCAGGCGATGTCCGGAGAATGATGGAGGCGGAATTCAAAGTTGCACAGGCACAGGTAAGTGGTGAACCAACCGCGGTAAGGCCCGGCCACACACCCCACGACCCCTCCGGCGAGCTAGATAACTCCGTGTGGCCGGCGTAGGAGTTCCGGAATTTTGTTTCCTTTCTTATGTATGGTATTGGCTCCTTGGTCATGCTTTTCCGGGCTTATGGCTAAGGGGGTAATACCTCGCATAAGTGGCGCCCACTATTTTATCGCGCCATTATGCTATTACAAGTGTAAGCACCGCATTCATTCACTTTATGAAGTCCTTGAGGGATGTGAAAAACATAATTATTTGGATGGACAATTGCACTGCACAAAATAAAAACAATGTGTTATATTCGTCGTTGATTACATATTTAAATTCAGATCATTCTGCAACTGAGAGCATAACTCTTAAATATTTGGTCAAGGGTCATACTTTTATGGCTGCCGATGGGCTCCACGGCCAGATTGAGCAAATAATGAGAGCAAAACAAAATTTTTATGATTTCGACGATTTTTGCAACGCAGTCAAATCAAGCTCCACCAGAATGGTCTGTATTTTCCTTGAACCTCACCATTTTTTTAAGTTCAAAAATTTGATTAGAACAGTTCCGAAATCGAAGGATAACTCAATTCCCTTATTTTTAGATATTGTTGAAGTAAAATTTGTGAAGGGATCCACTGACTTCTTTTATAAAAATAGTTTTCAACAATCACAGTACCACAAATCCAAGATAAAAGATAACTTTTTCGCGAAACCAAGAGGGGTTTCACAAACAAAAAAGAAAGAATTTTGAAAGACTTAGTGCCAAAAATGCCGGCGAGTAGACAAATGTTTTGGAAAAATATTCCGTCTAATTCCGAATCGGAAGATTTATTAGAACTAGCTGTTAACTAAATAACTTTTTGCACTTTTTTACTGTCTCTGTATGCATGTAAATATAACACAATAATAATTTACCAATAAATGTTCCCTTTCTGCTACAAAATCTTTTTTTTTTGCTAACTAACAAACTATGCACAAGATTATAAGCTTTTTTCGCTCTTCTTTCGTCTTCCCAAGACAACGGCCAAAAACCTGGAAATCTCTTGTCGTTTTCTATCCATCAAATATATTTTCAATTTACAAGTGGCAAACACTCTATAAGACTATAGAGCTTTTTCTTGAGATAAGAATGCACGCTCTGCGTAATGGTCAAATGATTCAAGAGCATATTTATGTTTTTTGTTTGGAACAAATGGAACCAGGGAGCATGGGAGAAACGATTCATGAGAATATACTTGTTTTCTCCTTTGGTTGCAACAGGACTCTGGTACAGGAATTGCAAAGCAAAAGTATTTCTCCTTTCATAACTTTTTATTTAAAAGTGTTGGAGGATAAAATATGATATTATAGCATTAGAAAAACGTTTTAAGTCATATTTGTTTAGATAGTTTGTAAAATATTCATTTACATTTTCTTATTTTACGGAAAGAAGCATACAAAACTTTGAACGCGTTTTACTCGAATCGAGCTTTTTGCATATAGGTCTTTTGCCCTTTGCACGGCAGAGCTTACAAAGTACTTTCATATATTTTATTTAATAGACTGAAACCACATTTTGGAAATAAAGTAAGTGATTACCAAGCAGGATGTAGAACGAATAGATCGACCACAGGCCAGATTTTCAAAATACTTGAAAAATGCTGGGAAGAAAGAAAATATTGATATACATATTCTTTTTGTAGACTATAGAAATGCTTATGACCTGCTGAATAAAAGAGAGTTGTGGAACAAGATGAATGAAATGGGTCTCCAGAAAAAATTAATAGAACTATGCAGAATGACGACCAAAGATTGTAAAATACAAGTGATAATACGAGATTGTAACTCAATGAACTTTCCTCAAAAATCGGGTCGGCGACAAGGAGATTCTGGGTCGTATGCAAAAAAAATAAGATCAATCTCGCATACTGAGATGTGGACCTTTTACTCTATTTATTAGATTGAGCAAAAAGTTGAGAATCTGCACATGAGAATATTCTCAACTAATTGAGATCATTGTAAAAGCTTAACAAAATTACCCATGTCAAGGCAACGAAGGAAAGTGAGTATTTTTGGGGTGAAACAATTTAAAAAATATCAAATATTGTTCAAGAAAACACAACCAAAAATCACAAAATAAGGGAGCAATAAAGAAAATTATTAATTTAACGATATCTCAAAAAACGATTGGAAAAAAAGTTGGGAAAAACACGAAAAGTTGACTTAAAAATAAAAGTGATGTAAATAAAACTGCGACCATCGACTCATTGAAATCAAAATGGTTGTGTGATTTAACACCTCTCGATTATTTCTTGTGCAACTACATGAAGTCACTAGTTTAGGTTAATAAACCAGCAACAATCGACGCCACGTAGGCCAACATTGTTCGTTTATTCATGACATACGGCCCGCAGTACTCGAAAAAGTGACCCAAGCGGTGGTCATATTCCCGAAACCATTTTCAAATTATAATGTCATAAATTGATCTTTCGAATAAAAAATTTTCTTTATTTTTCACAATTAAAAAACACCCGTTATATCCTAATTTTATCTCAATATTAACACGGCATGTTGCTCGTTCTGTAATAATTATTTATTCCGGTTCGTTGGAAGGGACTAGCCCGATCATACTCGTATTAGACTATCATGTCTCATCGAATAGTTACCAGTGGCCCGCTAGGAAGTTATGATCGCATTTCCCTCAGTCCCAAATTGTTGCGGCACGTGCATGTTATGCCGAGTTTCCATCAACCACAGACAGTTTTAAAACACTATTTTTTTTTTCAAGTTTTGTTTGTTTTGATTTACCCACTAGAGATGGGACAGTGTTTTGTTTATAAAAATGCTATTCTCCGAAAAAAAAAAAAAAAAAAAATGTTTTCAGTATTGTTAGATTTTTACAGAACATTGACATTTTTGTTGGCAAACACAGTTTTTGTTTCTGTTTCTTTTTTTGTCTGTTTGGTGGAAACCCGTCATTATGCTACATGTTAATCTCCTTAATCCGCTCGAGCAAAACATTTTTCATACCTTTGGAGTCCCTGAAAACATTTTCTCCGACAATGGTCGGCAATTTACCTCCAAAGAGTTTGCTAAATTGCTAAAGGAGTATAGCGTGCGACATGTGCGCACGGCCGTATATTCCAATCACCCTAACGCTTCCGAGCGGGTGAATCGATCCATCCTAGCCGCCATCAAGGCGTACTTAAAGGAGGATCATGGTAAGTGGGATAGACGTCTCTCGTTCATCGAATGTGCTCTTCTTAGTGCCCACCACGATGCGATAGCCATGTCACCGTATCAGGCCCTTATTGGTAGCCATATGATCCTGCACGGATCCGCTTATCCAGTCCTGAAGAAACTGAACGTTTTCCAGGAGGATGACATCACTTTCTTGCCCTTGTCGGACACATTGCAGAGACTTCATGAGCGGGTTGCGTTACGTATAGCCGCCGCGCACACCAGGCACTCCACTCGGTACAACTTGCGTTACCGCGTGGGCGGGTTTGGGGATGAGGTTTACCGGAGAACATTCTGGGCGAGCAACCAAGCTGGTCGTTTCAGTGCCAAGTTGGGGTTTGTGTTTTTATTTTTCGGTCAGTCTGGAGAATTATTCTCGGCGAACTGTTGCCTGTCGTTCCACTGGAGTAGGTCAAATCCAATGCGGTATTACGGGAGACTGACCCCCATGGAACGAAAGGAAATCCGGTTTTGCGTGGATCTCTGGATGTTTATAGGGACCCGGAGGTGGACAATATGGTATTGCCTTCAACCGGATCCTTGTACCTCCAGATATTCCTCCGGAAGATTCTACAGACTGTCTACCACAAAAATTCTACTGAAGACCATGCGTTTAAAAAATTTTTTTAGCTAGCTTCACTTCCACTCTTCAACAACATCAGCTAGACCATTGAGACCTGGCTAGCTCAGTCAGTAGAGCATGAGGTTCGTATTATCAGGGCATGAGTCGAGACCCACGTTGGCTCAAAATAACGTCTTACGGCATAAAAACCGTCCGTTTTCTTCGGCTCCTCACTACCTCACAATTCGGCTTTGTGGACCCGAGGGTATGTAACGGTCGGTTATATCACCCTCGCGGGATAATTGCATTTAATATATTTACCCTTAAGTGTATTAATCATATTTAGCTTTGGCCGAAGCGGCGTTTTTAATTATCGTTCAAATTAGCTGTTAATTGGGTTCCTGTTTTCTTTTGGGAACCATAACACTACCCTACACCATTTTCAATAAGTTTTTTTTTTCAAACCCATTGTTTACTTCAGTAGAGTTGGTTATGTAGGTTACCATTGTACTGAGAAAAGATGATAAAATATAAATCTTGAACTTTTAAAAAGGTTATAGAGTATACTTCTTTGTCAGGGATGCAGTGCTAATTTCGTTGAAAATTTCGAGGATGGTTGGGCAGATTTCCTTTTCCGGGTTTTCTAGTCGTTGCTTGGTTTCAATTACAGGTCCAATGACTCTGAAGAGATCCCCGATGGCGCTCGGTATAAAGAGACAAAAAAACATGAACGGATATGAAGAGGATCTCACATCGACATAGAAGTAAGTGGTAAGCCATGCTGCATCGGCCGCCCACACACCTCACGATCCCTACCTGCGAGCTAGCGTTTACCGTGTGGCATAACACCCCCTAATGGTTATTTCGGCGGATTAGGGAGGGTGTTTTTCAGAATTTGTTTTTATATCTGGGATTGCTTCCATTGTCAGCTTCTTCAGGGCATTTGACTTATGGGGGCATGGCCAAGCATAATGGCGACCAAAAATGCTGTTCCAGCATAATGCCATTGTGCCGGTTACATCATTACTTAGCTTATTCCTTGATAAACCGCTTCGTGGATTTTGTAAAAGTAGGTTCTTAGCCGTTTTTAAGCGTGTTTAAATAATACGCACCAGTTTGGATAAACTGAATAGGCTCAAGAAGCCGTTAGTATCCAACTATCGTCACTAATATAAAAAAGGATCACGGTTTCCATTTTGTTCACATATGAGGAAAATATGAGACGTGCAATTGATGACGCTATATAGTGGTTAGCGGTGTTTTCAAAATGAATAGCTACTGATTATTGGTTGTATTCTTGTTTTATAGCACTTTTTCAACCGTACGAGGGCTATATGTCACGCAAGGTTGGCCTTGGATTTCTGCAAACATGAACCACCACTTACCAGCTACTATAGCTGCTAGCGATCAGCAAACGCAAGAACAAGACAAGATTAATCTAGTCTTGTCTTTGTTAAGTGTGTCTTGTTCATGTTCTTGCAAGCATACCTAGTCTTGACTCTTGTTCTTGGTCTTGCTAAATGTGCAAGAACAAGACAAGACTGCAAGAACAAGACCATTTATGCTCATCACTAGTTGATGCACGGGCTGTTGCTGCACCGGCTGTTGCTGCAGCTGCTATTGGTATTCCTGGAATAACTCGAGCAGTTAATACTTCCCGGCGATGCATGTTCGACAACTGCGCTAACGGCACACTTCGGCAAGTGTCCAATAATGTAAAAATACATCTTCTGAGCTATTACAAGTTTTTTATACCCAATCGAGCCCGTATCTGCCAACAACACTTGCTATATACATCATTGGAAGAATATCCCTTAAATGTAAGGAGCCGGCAAACTGAATTTGATGCAGCGAATTTCCGGCGGATCATAAAAATATATATGTCGTCTCTGGAACAAAGGAGCCACTTGGAATCGAAAACATGGACGTTTCACCTGAAGAAGATATTCATTTTTGGGCTGGACTAATCCGGGAACTGTTTGATATATTGCTTCAGCAGGTTCCAAGTCTCGAAGTGTAATAGCGTCATCGATTTGCTGCCCTTTTTGCTCGAAAAGTGCTTTTAGAGCAGATTGCATCATCGAATTGACGCTCCCTCTCAGGGCTGTGTCATCGATTTGTCACTCGCTCTAAGAGCAAACCAAGATTGTGCCATCGATTTGCCCAAAAGTGCTCTACCAAAGATCAGAAAGAGCAAGTTTTTAGATCTGTATCATATCGACAGATTTGAAAAGTGCTCTAAAATTTAAAAAGTTATTCATGTTGTGAAGATTAAATAAATAAAAAAATTTATAATAATAATACACAAAATTATTAATGGTCGAAAAATCTTTAGAATAATCATTAGATGTTGACGCGGGCTATGTACAGTTATTTCAAATACCAAAGATTTTAAAACAAAATTGTAAATTTGTCTGAGAAGTAATATGTTCAGAACACAAATATTTGGAAATGTTAATCAAAACAAATCTTGAAGGAAGCAGAATTCAATCGTCGAGCAATATTTTTTCAAACTCCGTGACATAAAAAGTTTGAACAGTTCTGCGCACCTCGTTGCGAAATTTTATAAATATTATTCTAACATTTCCCCTCTTTTTAGTTAAAACGGCAACAAATGCAGAAAAACCTCAACAAAATAATTTGGGAAGGGATGCGCGCATGCCGAATGAATAAAGTTAATTTATCTTTTTATGTGTTGAGCAGAGCTTTTAAATACATGTAATATGGGGTTCACACTGACGCCCACAACATATTTTAGAAAGCTCTTCAAGTTTCGGCTCAAAACAGGGTAAAACATGTGTTTAACCCATGTATTTTATATGGAGCGAGCTTTTTTACACAAGTTGGCTTTGACGAGTTATCAAATAAAACACGTACAAAACACTTGCTGGCAATGCTGAATACTCGTTCAGCTGTAGTCAGCACGTCATTTTTGTTTTGAAGTTTGTGTATTTTGAACTTCAGAAAAACCCGGGCGGCGCGATTTTCTTTTTAAAATGAGTAAGTGTAGTAGAAAATATTGGTCTTCGAAAGTTTATTAATTGTGAGGAAACCATAAAAACTCGCATATATTTATGAAAATGCAAGCGGATCTTGCAAAAAACGGAGTGACGGTTTCAGCCCAAGAAATAAAGGCAAAGATTCACAATTTAACCACAAGATTTAGGTAACTGCACTCATCATTTATAATGTTTATAAGTTTTTCATTCATTACAATGTATCCAAACAACATTTTCAACGTTAATTCACTTTCCATTTCACCGTAAAATATTCCTCCAAACATCTGTGATTATTGTGTATCAAAACTGACAATTGAAAACACGTTAAAACATATCAAGCCAGTGTGAACACTATTGAGCTTTTTAAAACGACTGGTTCATAAAACATGTTTTGGGAGCCAGTGTGAACCCCCTATAAAGCTCCTGCTCAATAAAGGCAGTTTATTCATCATAATAAGCATAATTTAACTTTAATTATGCGAAATATTTCTCATCCCTAAATTTAAAATAATTTAAAAAAAAAATGCTGAAAAAAATTCTTTTGAATACATGAACTTTTTTATTCATTAAACGAGAGTTCTTCGCAGTCGCAAGCAGCACAACCTCCGCAAGCAGAAGCGCGCATGACATTGGCGGAAAGCGTCAACAAACTAGTAATCAAAGTGATAAAAAAACAAATTTCGTATTTTTTAGTATAAATTGCTACAAATTATTTCTGTAGCAAATGTGTAAAATACAAAAACCTTGATATAAAAAAATATATAAAAAGCGGCATTATTCATTCAAAATTTGTAAATATTTTAAATAATCATTGAAGTCCCAGAAAAATACACCTGCCTATAGCAATACGCAGTCGTGACTGATTAAATGGCAGCAAGTGATTTGATAGGAGGAGTTAAATAAAGCTTTGTCCGAGCTTTTAAACATTTTGACGAGCTTTGCAGGGGTACATGCGGGGAATGTCACGACGTTTGAAAAAATCTATACCGCAATCTTTTAAAGCCATTTTTAATTTTATGTGCTGATGGTTACATCGTCGATGTCACAGGCCCCTATGCTGCTCTTATGACGGATGCTAAAGCAAATAATTGAGAATCACAGCAATCCCATTGATGATGAAGCACTTCACTAGTTTTTAGAAGAAGGAGATGCTTTCATTTTGGACAGGGGATTCCGGGACTCCATTCCACTATTGTAATCATATGGACATGTAGCGCATATGCCTCCGTCAAAGCAACGACATGAAACCCAACTAAACACTCAAGATGCTAATAAGTCGAGACTCGTCACCATTTGTAGGTGAGTTGTGGAGGCAATTAATGTAGCGTGCCTTTTATATTCAGTGACTTTAAAAAAGCGGCAGCACTGATTAACTGCTTTCAATTTTTTGGCAGATTATGTTGATGCTAATCATTTAAATAGGCAAAGAGCGAGTTTCAGAAGATTGGCGTCGGTGATTTTCCACGCCTGACCTATGAGGAGTTGATTTTGTTCTCGATTGGGACTTACCATGTCAGATTAGCGCGTTCTTACACCAGTGAACATTTGAGAATAACTAGAATGTATGAAATGCAGGTGTCCAGGAAACCGGAGAACATAAATATAACTGATGAAGGGAATAATTTTGTTCTCATCAGGTGCATGATACAATGAGTTTGATAACTTGCTTGACCGTGGATGAGGGTCTAATGATTGTTAAAGCGCATACAATAAACAGCACGGACTCGGAAAAGTTCAGATTTTGATACTGATAGTAAGTCAGAGAAACGTATACGAAAAACGTGTTCTGTTGACTGGGAGAATTTATGTTTTATATAAAATCGTGGTAAAAACTTATCAGCAGTAACATTGAGACCATTCCAAATATGTGAAACCGAAAGAAAAACAGAAGAACGGTGTGTGAAAATTCATTTGACGTTTAAAAGATAAGTGGTCATTTTCTTTAAATTTGAAATAAATATAAACTTATTCAATGAATATAATTATAAACTTATTCAATGAATATAATTAATAGTAATATTAAATTATTTTAATATTTGTTCAAAACAAATATATTTATATCGGAAAGATAATATTGAAAATAAGTTGTTATTGGTTTCTTTCCTCTTGTGGGTTTTTTTTTTTGTTGCGGTTAATTATTGGGTTTGTGTTTTTCTTGTGTTTTAGTACACATTGATGGAAAACCAGAATTACATGAATAGTTCTTTCATCCTAGATATGGAAGAATCGAAAAGCATCGGGCTTATTAAATCGAAATAATCGCGGAATTTATTAATAACATCCTGTTATCAATATTATTTGCAGCGTATTAAAGTCGAATTAATTTTAATTAAAACAAAATTTAATAAGAATTTAAAAAGTGAGAAGCCATCTTGAGGCGCATGGGCCTCAGATGGAGGATGCAGGAAATAAGTTGGAGGAACCCATCATCGTTCTTGTGCGTGAGTGAGTAGATCAGCCGTTTGTGCTCCGCGATTTTTAACCGCTTGATCACTAAAAAATTAAGTAATATTTATAACATTGTGTGTCCTGTTAACTCCTCATTTGTCGCGTTTGGCTTTGTTACGAGTTTGCTTCTTTATATTAGCAGTTTATCCCTTGAAAAAAAATGGAGAAGGCTAAAGTTCCCGCCAAACTGCCTCCTAAAAAAATCAGCTGCAAAATTCATCACCGGCAACTACCAGAAGCACTGCTAGAGCAATTTCTGAAAGTGGCTGCGGATCGAACACCATCGAAGCTGTATCTCTCTATGCCTAGGGATCAATTGTTGTCAGGAAAGCGGAAACTTTCTGAGGACTTACAAAATGTTTTTCACTGGGCTTCGATCAATCGCCTTACACTTAATCCAGGCAAGTCACAATATCTAGTTTTCGCTCACTCTGTAAACTCCAGTGTTGTTTTTCCCAAAATAATATTAAATGGCAATCCTATTCAACGTGTCGTTCGTGCTAAAAATCTTGGAGTAATCCTGACGATATGACTTGCTGTGACCACATTCGTTATATAGTGAATAAAACTTATTGTCTTCTCAGGAAACTCCGTCTGTATGGAAACTTGATGACTTGTGCCCTTCGTTTGCGCTTGTTAAAGCGCTACTCTTGCCTCATCTAATGCATGGCTACTTAGTCTTTTCCCTCGTTGGATGCTTCTTGTGCTCGGATAATAGAAGTGACATACAATGATTGCATACGCTTTATTTATAATCTACGTCGGTATGACCACATTACGCCTTTCGTGAACAATGTCTTGGGGTGTTCTTTAAAAACGTATAAAGACTTGAGGTTGCTGAGATTCTTTCATGACATACTTAGAAGGCGAAAACCTTCCTACCTCTCTGAATTCATCCAGCTCTCGCAATCCCGTAGAAATAACAATGTAATTATTCCACGGTTTCGTTCTTTGTTAGGCCAACGTTCATACTTTGTTTATGCAGCTCTGCTTTGGAATTCTCTCCCATATAGTCTGCAATTTATCGAATCAAGCAGTGTTTTCAAAAGGCGTCTCTCTGAATACCTCACGGGCAGTACCTCTTAGATTGTGGATACCACCTCAATTTGCTTGCACTCATATAATAACTCTCTTAATTGTCATTCTCCTCTCAAAATTCGAAATTCAAAACTTAATTTTTTTTTTTCGTTTCCCCCTCCCCCTTCTTTTGTTATTTATTTTTTTTTTTCTCTTCTTTTTATTTAGTATCTTATTTTATAATTCAATCACGTTATAAGACATTTCTTTTTGTTTATTTATTTCTTTTTTTCTCTTTTTTTTCTCACTCTAATTTTACTTCTTTATTTTAAGTATATTTTGTTTGTTATACCACCTTTTTATTGTACTAATTTAAGATTTATTCTTGTGTACAATGATTGGCCAATAAATAATAATAATAATAATAACCCCCTGATGAGCCACATGGTGCTCAAAATAGGAGGGATATCCTCTTTAAAAATAAAAAAAAGCTACGATGGATATAGGTGGAGCTGAAAATCGCTCATCTAATATAAATAATGATAGCGTGGAGGCGCCGATGTTGCCGGAGGCGGTGGATATGCAGCAAAACAAGCATAAAATAACCAAAGCAGAAGCTTCTATAGAAGATCTGGACGATGAGGATAACGATTGGATTTTAATTAAAAGGAGGAAAAATGTGATACCTGGAAAAGTTAGGTTAAGTAAGGTTAGTACTCAGAATAGTAGTAATTTAATGCATGCAAACAGTTATAATATGCTGGGCGATTCTCAGTGTGATGTTCCCGATATTGTTTTTGATTCGGATAACTCGGATCTCGATATAGTTTAAGTAATAGCCGCGATAGCAAGAAAAATAATAAAACTGATAGGGACGCCAAGTTTTCTGTAAAGAAAATCCCGGCTCAGGGGGTCGATAAAAGGGACGTGAGAAAGGGGGGAGCAGGATGCCCGCCAATATATTTTCCAAGGGGGACAGATTTAGTAGGGTCTAACAATATACTACACAAGAAATTTCCAGATAGTGGACACAAAATGGTGAAAACAAAAAATGGCGGTTGCCGCTTATATTGTAATGACCTGAATATATACAAAGACATAGTAAGTAGATTGAGGAAAAATAAAGTCGAGTCACATACTTTCACCCCCAAATGCCAAAGAAATTACACTTTGTTATTAAAGGGCTTAGATTCGGGTTATAAGCCTGAGGATATCAATACATATTTTCAGAAATTTTATCCGAATATTAGAATTAATTTAAAAAAATTTTTGAAACATCTAATTCAATAAAAAGGAAGATCTTTTTGGATATGTTTATTATTCAATTCCCGCCGGGGACGTCGATTAAGGAAGTTACGGATATAAAAGCGGTATTATCGTATCGGGTTGAGTGGGAAAAGTACATACCAAAGGGGATTATCCAATGCAAGATTGCCCATCGCTAGGACATGCGGCGGCTAATTGTAATTACGGGTACAGGTGTGTGAGATGCGACAAGGAACAGAAACCGGGGGAGTGCCAGGCTAAAAAAGAGGAGCCGCTCTACTGCATTAACTGTAAGGCATTTGGACACCCAGCGAGCTACAGGGGATGTCCTGTATAGTAAAAAAAGAGGAAGTAAGAAGGTCGAAATTAGCTAAAACAAATAGAGTAAGGGATATTAGGTTTATAAAGGATATAAAAGAATTTCCAGGTCTTCAGGGCAGGGGGACATCATATGCGGAGTGCCTAAAGGGGTCGGCAGTGCCGAAATCGAATAAATATGACGAATTTCTTCATATGTCAAATAAATACGTGGGCATGAGCTTCTCTGAGCTTATGGCTAAAATAGACGACTTCATTCCTACATTGTTGAATGCCAGGGACGACAGTGAGAGGCGAGACTTGTACATTTCCTTTTGTGTCGATCTCAGCTTGAGAAAAGCTGAGATCCACCGAAAGGGGAATTAAAGTCGCGTCTCTTAATGTTGCGTCCCTGGTTGACAACGGTGTGCGAAAATTCATTTGATATGGTGTGGATTTCATTCAGATACGGTGTGGGAGGTAACATCTCACCAGCTCGCACCTGCTCAGGTGTCCGAGGTCAGGGCCTCATCATCCCTGGAGAGGATAGTGCAGTCTCTTCAACGAGGTACGCCAGTTAAAGGCACTCATGTTGGGGGGAAGCATAGTCCTCAACAGGGGTCGGCGAGAGGGGCTGCTGGTCAGCAACAATGGAGCCGCGCTCCGGCGTAACAGCCATCGACATCTTCGTTGGAGACCAGCAACCCCACTACTCAGGGAGCGATCCCTAATTCCTCCGCCGCGCAGGCACAGCCGGGGACGCTCTGTTACTCCCACTAAAGCTTCGGTAGTGGGGTAGAGCGCGCCTTGCGCTTTTAAAGGCCCAGGCTCAGGAGTCAAGAGGGACCGGAGGACAAAGAGCCCCCGGTCAAAAAATTAAATTGGCGGGCAGTCGCCACCTCCGCGAGTGTCTCTCTGCAGCGACGCTCGTGTCGATTATGTCCGCGATTGCAATAACCAAATCGATTTTTTGATCGCTTCTGGTGCGGACATATCTTTAGTTCCAACACACACTTTCAGGGTACAAACTACATGCCCTAATTTACTTCTGCGGGCTGCTAATGGATCCACGATCCAAACTGTTGGCACGAAGTTGCTGGAACTGAACCTAGGTCTTCGTCGACGGTTCATCCACAACTTCATAATAGCCAACACTAACAAAGCTATACTCGGTGCGGACTTCCTCACAAAGTTCGGAATCATACTCAATTTTAAAAATCGAGAATAAGTTGACTCACAGACCAGTCTTCGGACTGACGTCTGTGCAAATGGTGAGTACAGGATCGAGAGCTTTGAATGCCAACCTCTTGGCAGATATAAAGAATTGTTAACGAAGTATGCTTCATTAACACGAGCACCTAATTTTAACCTACCGGTTAAACACAATGTGCAACATCACATTGTTACTAATGGGCAATTACCTTTCGTGACCGCTCGTAGGCTTCATCCTGAGAAGCTCGAGGTGGCGAAATTGGAGTTTGAACATATGGTTCAACTAGGGATTTGTCGACCATCGTCGTCTCCCGCAGCATCTCCACTTCATCTGGTCCCTAAACGGGATACAAATGATTGGAGGCCATGCGGTGACTACCGTCGCCTTAATGCAGTCACAGTGCCGGATAGATATCCAATCCCGTGCATCCACAATTTTTGTGTGAATCTTCACGGATGCACGATTTTTTCGAAGGTGGATTTGGTGCGTGCGTATCATAATATCCCCATTGCAGAAGAAGACGTGCATAAGACTGCCTTGATAACACCATTTGGTCTGTTTGAGTTTACTCGCATGCCATTTGTGCTAAGAAATGCAGCCCAGTCATTTCGAAGATTTATGAATAAAGTCACAAGAGACTTAGACTTCATTTATGTCTATCTAGACGATATACTTATTGCCGACGTAGATCCGAGGATGACCCCACTCACTCACCTCGAACAACTGTTTAAACGGGTTGATAACTTTAGGTTAACCATAAAGTTGTCAAAATGCGTTTTAGGGTCAGTGAGATAATGTTTTTGGGACATAGTAGCGGCAAGGATGGAAGAAATCCTTCCATCACCTGAACGTGTGCAAGCAATTAGTGCCAATTAATGAACATTTGAGGGAACTCTCAATTGTCCATCAACAACAAAAAATAAGGAACAAATTCCTTGGCCCGCAGAATGTGAACAAGCATTCCTCGACGTGAAAGATGGCTGCAGCAATTATGCTGACACACCCACTAGAGGATTCTACTTATAGCATCACAACTAATGCTTTCGACTTTGCGATCGGAGCTGTACAGTTTAACGGTCACAGATGGCAACCTTTAGCTTTTTTTCTAAGAAGTTGTCATCTGCTGAACAAAATTATTCTGCATTTGATCGCGAACTACTCGCAATCTTTGCAGCAATAAAACATTTTCGGTACTTTGTTGAAGGAAGAAATTGTGTGGTCTACACTGACCATAAACCATTAATACATGCTCTTCACACAAAAACCGAAAGATCTCCCCGCCAAGCAAGACACCTGGGCCTAATTTCCCAGTTCACAACAGACAGCACACATGTGTCTGGGAAACAAAACGTTGTCGCAGATTATTTATCTCGCTCATTAGCGGCTGACAACGTTGACACAATCACCTTCGATTTGCCATATCTGGCCAAAGCACAAGAAGGTGACAAAGAACTGCAACGACTCCAAGAGCATCCCAGTAGTAGCTCAAAGGTAAAAAATGATACACCAATCCCTTTCACAACTCTTGTAGTTTGGTGCGAGATTAGCACGGTACATTACGCCCATACATACCTTCATCATTAAGAAAATTAGCATTCAATGCTGAACATAGCCTGCCGCATCCAGGCATACGTGCTACAAGGCAAGCTATTACTAAGAAATATTTTTGGCCAGCCATTAATAAAGACTGTAAAAACTGGTCTAGATCGTGCATAGGTTGCCAAAAATCTAAAGTTTTGAGGCACACCAAATCTCCACATGAAACACAACACACAAAAAATAGATTTGAACATATCCATATGGATATTGTGGGACCATTGCCCCCATCTCGAAGATATTCATATATGATATCATAACAATCGTAGACCGATTTACGAGATGGCCGGAAGCATGTCCAATTAGAGATATCTCAGCTTCTATGGTGGTCAAATATTTTGTCACCGAATATGTCCCAAGATTTGGCGCACCACTTGAACTTACAACAGATCAAGAGTCGCAATTTGAATCAAAATTATTCAATGAAGTCACAAGACTTTTAGGTACGCATAGAATACGTACTACCGCCTACCATGCGCAAGCAAATGGGATGGTGGAGCGATTCCATAGACAGCTAAAAGCAGCCTTAATGGCACAGGACAACACTACTCATTGGAGTGAAGATTTGCTCTTTGTCTCGGCAATTAAAACCGATTTGCAGTGCTCATAAGCAGAGCTTGTCTATGGACAATTTCCATTCCAACGGATGAGGACCCGATATAGCACTCAGAATTTTTAACTCCGCTTCGTACACACAAGAAAGGCCTGTCAGCCTACTGCACAGAAATATGTGTACGTGCCGAACGCCTTGGAGAACGCAGACTACGTTTTCATACGTACCGATCGCGTTCGGAGACCTTTCGAACCACCATATGAAGGGCCATTAAAAGTAATCAAAACATTACGGAAACACTTTGTCGTCAAGACAAACGGCTCAAGCAAGTCGATAGCTCTTGACAGACTAAAACCTGCTTTTGAGTGTGACCGAGATGTTGAAGCAGCAGCAATTCGCTCGGTACACTTCAGGGGCCAGTTCACGCAATTCGACACTCGACGTCGACAACGACGCTTTATGAAAACCACATAAGTTTCAACGACGTTGAATTTGGGTTCACGTAAGTCGACGTGTCGAATGTCGTTTTCACAAAATAACTAACCCCAAAAAATATGCAAAATCTCATGAAACCGCTATAATAATACTGTTACTTTTGACATTGTACATAAGCGGGAAGAGCATAATATTAAACTTCAATTAATTAATTAATTCAACAAATTCATAATAACATTTGAAAACCTTAACTCTGAATTTATTCTTCTACATTGTGGTTTTTCTAGCTAAACTCTGTTTTATTTTTTATTTTTCGACTATCACGTAGTTTATCTTTTTTTATTGCATTTCGCTTGTTCAGAACTACAAGATGTAGTTAAACGTCATAAAACGTCGACTTGCGTGAACCCAAAACGACGTTTAACGCGTCGAATTGCGTGAACTGGCCCAGGTAACGCTACGTTGGGAGGGGAGTATATAGGGACATCGTCCTGCTACTTCCGGTTTTACTTAGCCAAGGAGACGGTTGATAAAAACCCAGTCGACTGTAAGTTTTAAAAAAATAAAAATTTTTCAAGTTTGACACTTGAAAAAATTGTGATTATTTAAAAGTTGCGTTTGAAAATTAGCGGGTTTCAAAACTAATTTGAAGGAGTAAATAAACCAAAAAAATAGAACTAAAATAATAGACACTAAGCGTAGTGTTATATGTTGTATAAAAGTTTTGTTATACATACAGTGGTGGTCATGAAAATAGAGCCAGCGTTTTACATGCTACTGTAGCGTTGATTTCCGTCAATTTTAGTACAAATCTTTAAACGTACTTCTTGCGCCATCTATTATATTAACTGAGCATGTTGTTTCGAACAAGATTTTACGCCATTTTCTCAGAATAACTCTTTTGATAATTAGGGGTCAATTTAATAGAGCCAAACGGTTTTTTTGAGTGTACTTACATATTTATTTGAACAAAAGCATTATCGGAATATTTTCAATTGTGTTGTGGGGTTATTATGAATTACATTAAAGAAACATTTAATTTAACACATGCTTTAGTGAAAATGGGTCGGGGAAAACATTGTTCTTTGGAGGAAAGAAGGAAAATCTCATTGGCTAGAATTGTTGGATGTGTGGGGTTAGGAATATGTTTGAGGTTCTAAATCTGTATGGTCCATGGCGGGCATCTCAAGAGGGCGGATTACAATTTTCTTCAAAACTCCCACGATATTGGTATCAAATGAAAGGGCATCATAAGTCGAATGCACAATATATCATTTGGTCCATGGCGGCCATCTCATGAGGGCGTATTACCATTTTCTTCACAACCTCTTGGACATGGGTATCAAATGAAAGAGTACCATAAATAGAATACCATAAGCAATATAGTATACTCAATATATCGCTTGATCCATGGCGGCCATCTCAATAGGGCGGATTAAAATTTTCTTCACAACCCCCTCGACATGGGTATCAAATGAAAGGACAGCATAAGTCCAATGCAATGAAATTTTTTCGATTTCGTTAACATAAAACGAAAGACCCTAGGCCTAGGCTATCCAATTTCTTAATTTAGTTTGAAGTGACAATATGAGCAATTGGACACGCGAGCAAACGAAGATGCTAATTGAGCTCATGCAACAGCATCCATCACTGTACGATGTGACTCACAGTGAATATCAAAATAGAAAGAATACGAGAATCAAATATTACGGATATTTGCAACGCCTTAAAAACACTTCGGCCGGACACAACCCCAAGTGATATAAAGGCGAAAATTAAAACATATTTACGTGAAAAAAGGAATGTTGACAATTCCAAAAGAAGCGGTGCAGGTACCGATCATTCATATTTTCCAAAATTATGGTGTTACGAGTTGTTAAATTTTCTGTCAACAACACGAATAACCGTGCCTGGAGCTTCCAACATGGAATTTGAAGGGGTAACATAGCTGAATGTTACATTTTGGTTTAGCCTAATTTCATGTCATTTATAGGAGCTGAGTAACCGCCCGGAAGATACCGAATGTCAACTTTTGTGTTGAATGGGAATGGCTTCATGATATGTTTCTCCAATGGGAAAGCATCATCAGCAACTATAACATAGGGTATTTTTCTGTTATTTCCTTTCACTGCATCTTCAGGCAAGTGTATTGCTGCGTGGTCCAAAAAAATCCTGAGTAAGAAAGAACTAAAAGAAAAGTAAGAAATGAACTACAATTACCATTACGTAATTATTTCGCAATTTGTCATAAATTAAACAGCACATTTCAGGGATTTCATTAGATAGAAATGACAGCGACAATTTAGTGCTATACTCTAAGCTTCTGTAGCTTTCTCCTGTTGCTATGTATCTCAAAACTGCACCTAGTTTTTCATCAACAGGAATAGCATCTCTCATCACTGTATCCTGCCGTGTAACATTTGGTGTTACCAAATCCAAAATAACCTTGAAGGAATCCTCATCCATCCTTAAATAACGTCGGTAGGCATCTTTGTCTTCTAGTCTTAACTCTTCCTTTAATAATTTGAATGAGCTATTGGTTTCACGTCTTCTTTTCCATGGTTTAACCCATTCTCGTCTTTTGTCTTTCTTTTTATCTTTTTCTATAGCCCTGGTTGTGAGAACCGAGGTATCGCCTTTAGTGCAATAAATAGGTCGAAAAAGACCTTCGTAATGCGAAAAATACCGCACGCGATTTTCTTTTACCAAATGATTTTATATAGTTTTATGAGCTTAAATTCAAAATGGCGTCAGTGAAGGGAAACGCGTTTAATTCTATATCTCAGAAACTATGCATTTTAACGACAAAAATGTATATAATCTTTTTTGTAGATAAATAGGTGATTTAACTTTTTGATTCAGAAATTTTTTTTTGTGAAGTCCTTATGTCCGGAGTTATAGTGCTTCACACATTATTTCGTTAACGGTTAACCCGCCATAAAAAAATATTTCCTAAGACTTATAGAACACACAATTATCTATAATTTTTGATATATGTAATTATTTTTAACATAGGGTTAATATTGCAAGAGTTATAGTGCTTTAAGTGTCGAAAAACGTGAATTCAAAAGTTGTTTTTTTTTTCCAATATCTTTGTAATTGGACGTTTTATTGCAAAACTGATTATAACGTTGTATGAAAAACACCTTGAGAAATTGTGTATAATTTGATTCTGAAGCAAGCCTTAGAAAATTTACTGTAGTGTATTAAGTATTTTCAATCCAGCAATCCTGGAAATTTAAATTAAAATTTAGAATTTTAAATAATAGTAGTTCAATTGTTTTTTGATTCTCGTTCAGTTTGGTGTGCCAGAACTAGAAGTAACATAACTAGTTTTGAGGTTAAACGTTTTTAAAAAAAAAGTCACAATTAGCTTTAAAATTAAACGTTTTAACAAAAGCGAAATATTGCAAATTGCAAACAAATTATAAAATAATAAAAGGAACAGAAGTTCACCCATGTTAAAAATAAATAGTTTTCATTTTATTCTTTGACTGAATTACCAGAGAAGAAATTACTGAGAAGACCCAACCAAGCTTTTTGGATCTGTATTCATAGGAAGATCACCCTGCTATTTGCATCATTTTGGTCCTTCGAGCCGGATCGCCATGCCGATCTCTTTAAAGGTTAGTTTCAATAATATTTGCAATTTTTTCTTCTCGTATATTTGTACATTGAATAAAAATAAAAGTGAATAAGGTTTGGTTGGTTCTTGGTTCCGGGTAGTCGAACGCAGTTTAAGAAGTAGATTATATTATTTAATTTGAATTATTGTGCAATTGCGTATCGTCAAAGGTAGCACGCATTACGCGTCGTTCATAATCGTTAGAATATTTTATCAACTAGTGAAATGCCTTATCTTAGAACGCGTTTGTATGGTGAAGCTGAAAAACTCATATGTAATTTAAGTATAACAGCAGATAATTACAGAATAGCTTGGGAGCTATTATGTAATAGATATCAAAACACAAGAGCATTGGTTAATAATAACCTTGAAACACTTCTTGGTCAAAACCAGATTACATCGGAAGATCCCCGTGCGATTCGTAATCTATTAGACCGCACCCGAGAATGCCTAGCAACTCTTAAAAATTTAAAGGTTGACATCAGTAATTGGGATCCAATGATATACTATTTAATAGTGGAGCGCATGCCGCGTGAAACCCGACAGCTGTGGGAACAAGGCCAAGGGTCAACAACGTCGCTCCCCAAACTTACAGAAGTCCTGGAATTTTTGGAATCCAGATTTCGTACTTTGGAAGCAATTCCATCCTCTAAAATTATAAAGGCCTTACCCAAAGGTTCAACTCAAAAACACCATGCCTTTCTCACTGCCCATACTATTTGTCCATTCTGCAAGGGAAATAATCATTCATTATGAAGATGTTTCAAATTCGGTAAAATTACGGCAGAAAAGAGAACCAAATTTGTTTCGTCTAAACAATTGTGCAAAAATCACAACTATGTAGCAGCTGCGGTTCATGAAGCTATCGTAGCGAATCCTGGAAAAAAGTTTAAATTAAACATAACCGATGCGTACAGTTAAATTGTAATCTTCTAATCTTTTATTAGTAGTAATTCAAGTATTCTTAGAGATGAAAGTTGTGATGATTGGATAAATGATTTCAAAAAGGCATTGTCAAATGCTACAACGCGAAAGGAAAAAATTGTATTATTTCCAACATTAGCCGTGAAGTGGTCAACTAGAGAATTTGGCGTGAGCAGACGTTTAGTTGCTTCGGCTAAACATTTAAAAGAAGATAAAGGATACTGTAGTCACCCTGATAAAAGAATACGTCAAGGTATGAGCTCGGATCTGATCGAAAAAATGAAAGATTTTTACCTTTCTGACGATGTCAGCAGAGCAATGCCAGGTCAAAAAGATTTTAAGCAGATTAAAGTTGATGGGAAAAGTTACGTAACACCTAACAGTAAGATGGACCAAATATTTCTATTAATTTATAAATTGTTTAATTCTTAAAAAAGTTATAATAATACTTTACGCTTTCTCGTAAAGAAAACTTTGTATTTCAATCTTTTAATTTTGTTCATTATTTGGAATACTCATCTCGATGATTTACACGCTGAGTTTGTAAAAGAAAATACTCATTTAAAGATTTCCGTGTCAGCTTTTAGAGCTTTAAGGCCTAAGCAGTTTATCCTAGTGGGCAATATTCGATTAAAAATGAGAGAATTGAAAGATGAATATTTACATAAAAAGTTCGATTATCAACATAGGTACTTACCGAGATTATTTAGAAGCTATGGTTTGTTCCACAGCGGATTGTTTTTTTTTTTTTGGTAATTGTACCAATTGCTAGCATATCTAGCATATTATGTACATCGTTCAGATTTTTTTCTGGTAAGAGAGCACTAAAATTTTCTTGTGAAGTCATTTAGTTGATAGTGTTACAGATTGATAATTTAGAAAAATCAAATCTAGTTAGCATTTTGTTATTTTCCACTTGTTGATGTTTTTTAGCATTGTAACTTTTTAAAATCAAAGCATGCCTATGGAAATGCTTTGCTAATTTGTTTAAAATAAAATAGGATTCTGATTTTGTGAGTTACCCCGATACGACGTGTTTTATAATTCGAACCAAGCATTTTTTAAATATAATTAAGGAATCGGCCTCAACAGATAGTTTAACGAATATTTTTTGTAAAAAAAATTTCTCCTACAACACCGAGAAGTTAGTTAAATTACCATTTGTTTATTGTAAAGTTAATTATTTATAAACAAATTATATTTTTTTACGTGAATTATTATTTTTTTAGTTCCTCTACTATTCCTTAACATACAGTTCAATTTTCATTGAAATCCAGAAATTATTCGCTGAGATATTGTACCTAATTTAAAAAAAAAGTACCCGCAATTTTCAATCGCTCATAAATTTATGAATAATTCAAATTTTCAAAAACCGTTTTAGGGTATAACTTTTAACCTATAAAGCTACCAAAATATGTTAATAAATATATTAAAGTCTAATAGTCGATTTTTAATGGCCCGCTTAAGAAATTTTGACTCTTAAGAAGATCGCATGCTAAACAAGTAGATGTTTATCCTATGACACTGCAAAATCAAACTGAGCGGTAAAGTCACCCAGGTTCGATGATCGGACTCTGATAAAATACACTAGAAGTGATTCTATTGAGGCAGAACTGAAGAACCGATATGTTAAACAATTATTTTGAATAAGTCTTTTCCTAACAATTTATGAATTGAGCATCCCTCAGATGACAGGCAGGCCTGCAGAGCGCCCATATGATCGTTGACGTGCTCATTACAAGGCTAAAATTATCCACTCTTAACTTACAAAAATATAGGTTACTCATTTCAATGGCAAGTACTCTGATTACTCGAACTATTTATCAATTTCCTCTAAATTCGTAACTAGCAAATACCTCGTTGACCACCATTTAGTTCAGCCCATGGACTAATAGTCCAGTCAATTTAGACATCCGAGGGTACAGAAATTCACACCAAGCTGAAAATTGGTAGGATTGTTCAAAGCACCGTTATAAATGAAATCTAAAAAGTCCTCATTGATCCGGCACCTGGAACCTGGATTTACTCGGGGTCAAAGGTCACAAAAACGGGTTGTTCGCAATTGCCCAGTAGGAATTCTAGGAAGGCCTTACCGATGGAGCACTGAAATAAGTACTCATCTGGTAAGGGGTACCCCTTATTTTCTTGGTGCTAGATGAGCCCTTACAAACCCCATTACAAGAGAAGGCAGATGGTAAGGTGTAGTCCAGAATTATACCCAAACAAGTGAGAGTCTGCCCGATGACTCAAGGGAGCTTTCCTGGAGCTTTCATAAATTTTATAGAAAAAAAGAAAACGGGCAATTATATTCGTCGACATAAAATGCGACATTAGCATACTCAATAGCCCGGCTCTCATTCGATACGGAGGACAAGCAGCTTTGGAGAAGTGGAGAATTTAGTTGGGGGACTGCTTAGGTAAAGCCACTCTCGGGCTTGGAAAAAAAAGGCATTTGTAAAAGATGAAAAAAATAAAAGCGTTTCGACACCGGATCACATATCCATAGGCGCCCATGAATATCTCTTTTTGCAATGTTCCATTTGCTGCCTTACTATACCCCTTACAGATGAGCAGTTCTATAAGTACTCTAAGGTAAGTACTAAAGTAAGGCCTTACCTCCTATGACATCGTGTGTAAAAGTAAGCACTTCTGTAAAAGGATGTGGTAAGGCCTACCCCTTACCAGTAAGTGCTGATTTCAGTACTTCTGTAAGCTTACCGGTCCTACTGGGTGAGATATCGTCGTTTTAAAGATTTAAAGCACTCACTTGCAACTTGTATGGCCGAATTGCCATTTACTTAAACTTTAATAACTTCTAGACCAATTATAGTAGAGAGTAATTAGGCTCATCTTATACATAGGTAAATGTGTGTTCTTTTATTTGAAAGAAAGAACAGAAACCTGAATGACTCCGTTTAGAAGATATGTACATAGGTTCAAAGTATGGGAAAACTGCTGAAAAACGACCGATTTAATTTAGTGACAATTTCACATTTTCGGAATTAATAACAAACAATAGGTAGGCCATGAAGCCATTGGGAGAAATCTGAAGTGGCAAGTGGCAATTCCCAAAATTACCAATTTTCAGCTGTTCCTTTAGTCGGTAGTGAAAACACGTGTACGTCGACATTTTGGTTCCAGAGTTACTGTCGTATTTGATGGATATAATGATTGCACGAGAAATACCAAAGCTGCAGAACAACGTCGTCGAACTTCAAGCTAATAATGATGCTGATGTATTGATAATTATTGAAACAGCAATAGAGTAATTCACTTTGAAAAATCCAACTATTGTTGTTGGTGAAGATGTAGACCTTGGGCATTTTCATAAACGTCAATGACATGATTTTGACGTCAATCACAAATTCATAAAGCTTGTGATGCATGCGTCAAGAATTCATAAACACAATGAGCGGAATTGCTGACAAAAATCCGCGCAGCAAAACATTCTCTTTTCAGCGAATGCAATTGTCAAATGTCAAGTGGAAAATTTCATTACGGAAATGGACGAAATGCAGAGGTAATTAATTATGCCTATATATTTATGTATGTACATATTGTAAATTGGTGAAAATTTACTTGGCCAAAGAGGCCAAAACTGCTGGACAAGAAATACAATTAAATGTTTAATTTCTACACGTCTTTCGTTTGAAAATCACTTCGTCCAAGGGAAAAAGAAAAAGAATTTTTTATGGGGCTTAGTTCTAGAGGAGATGAAAAAACAAAGTGATGAAGACTTCTCCTTTAGCAGAGAAGCGTGTAAAACCAAATTCACCTATCTTTTTACGACGTATAAAAGAATTAAGAAGAGAAACACGCAAACAGGGAGGAATGCAACCATATGGGAATTTTATGCGGATTTTGATGCAGTCTATGAGGGAGTTCTTCCTTTATTAGGCCTCCAGAAGGAAGTTTGATATCTACCTTAAACGAAGGCATACAAAGCGATCAGGAGAACGGTAATAGTGATACAGAAACACCAGCTACTAAAAAGAAGAAAAAAAATGAAGTCCTAGAATTCTTAAAGAAGAAAAGAAGCTGAACAAGTGGAAAAACGCCATAAAGAAGTCTTAGAAGTGGAAAGAGAAAGAGTTCAGGAATTAAAATCTTTGAGAAATGTGTTGGAGAATTTATTAGAAAAACGAAACCAATGACTTTTCAAATTAATTCTCTTAACCCTTAGCTGGCCCACCTCGTTTTTGTAACATAGCTGGCCTATGGGGTGTTCACGCACCCCACGGAAAAAACTATTTCCACGGAAAATATGCAATATTGACCTTTTTTAAAAATTCAGTGGAGTTCTTTGACAACCCTTTTTTATGTTCCAATAGTTGAGAGACTTTTTTCTTACCACGACAGAAAAAAAATTAAGGTGCGATAAAACATGAAAAATCTACATTTTGCTTCAAAAAATCAAAACTCCTATGTTTGGACACCCGCAACGGCGTAAAAGCTCTGTACATAACACCATCTAACACAAGTGAAACTTACAACCTTCAAGACACACTAGATGGTCCCACAAATATTATTATTAGATTGATATCATGGAAAAGGGGTTTCTTTTAGGCCTGGGGTGTCCCTGCACCCCCAGGTCCAGCTAAGGGTTAAAAGTACTTACTCACTTATATTGTGCCATTATTTTTTTTTTTAATTGTAAGCCAGTGACTGGGTTGAAAGAGGCAATATTGTAGAAACTATTATTTTATGTTTTAAAAATAAAATGAAGAGTTTTCGTTTTTAAGACTTTTATTTTATAAAAAGATATATGTTTTAGGTTTAATTTTATAGATGAACATCATTGCAAAGGGATTTTATACTAAATTTAACAGACAAACAAATGGGCAATTGAATCCCGCTTCTGTTTAACTTCAGACGAACTTGTTTCAACACCTCCGATTTCACACGCGTTGTTATCGTCGCTAATTTCAATACCCTCTGAGGGAACTCCTTCATTTTGAATTATGAAGTTGTGTAGAACTACACATGACATAACGATGTCCTTAGCTCGTTTGGTATTATAAATGGGTAAGAATTTTAGTATTCTGAATTTACTTTTTAAGACACCAAACGCCTGCTCAATGCAAACCCTTGTTGAGCTAAGATGCCAATTAAAGTTTCTCTCTGTAGAAGTAAGATATCCATTATCACGATATGGCACCATAAGGTATGTACTCAATGGATACGCCGAGTCCCCTAATAAGTGGGTGTCTTCTAATAAAGCTATGGTACTATTTTCAATATTATTTTTTAACGGAGAGCTGCTCCAGACAGCCGCGTCATGGGATCTACCCGGCCATCCGAAGAAAATGTCGATAAATAATAAATTAGAATCACATACGGCCTAAATGAAAACAAATTAAATGCAAGTGTACATTTTTACAATTTCTAATGTGCGTTACCTGCAGAATCATTGAATGAGTACCCTTGCGGTTATAATAACTAACACTGTCAATCTTTGGACTGAAAATTTCTATATGTGTCGAGTCAATGCATCCAATAACATTGGGAAAAGGTCTTTCTTGGGGCATATTTTGAAAATCCTCCATTAGTTTTACCATCTCTCCTCGGGACTGTGGCCATTTCACAAATTTTTTGGCAATGATACTGAGTATTTGAGTCATTTTTTTATACGTTTGAAAAGCACAACCTACTGCTATATCAAACCTATCTGCTACTTCTCTTATTGTGGTTTGGTTCGCTAGCCTCCAAATACAAATATATAAACCCTTTTCAATATTCACTTTAGGTCTACCAATCCATTTATTTTTCCAGTAAGGTTCCAGCAATCGCACAAGTTTCTAAAAACCATAACATATACTTATATAAAATAATTGAGATACTTGAGGAATTTACTTTAAATGTAGATCTTTGCATCCGAAAATGAGACTTAAACGCATCATCAGGATATTGATTAATTATTTTTTCATAACTCGTAATTTTCGGAATCCTTCTTTTAGTTTTAAAATTAAAATGCTTGAAAAGTAACATATTTCTATAAACTTTTTTCCTTCGCTCTTCACTTTCTATTTTGATTAAATAATTTTTGCCGTAATTATCCAAAAGTACATTAAAAATTATATTCAGCAAAGGAGAATTCATTTTGTAATTGTTTTTATATTGTATTATATAAATATATTTATTAGTATTTACTATAATTTTGAATGTTCTACATTGTTCACAAGCGTATGAATTGAAATGACAGGAAAAGCAACTGAACGTTCATTTACATCAACAGTTGTTATCGCAACAATGCAATCATGATGAGCATTCGTTTGCTGATGACATCTCAATTTTGACGCGATCGCAAAATCATTGACGTTTATGAAAATGCCCTTACTCGTATTACTCACTGCTCGAACTCCAACTGAAAAACTATTTTCTTCTTAAAACCAGGAAAAGCTCAACATCAATCGGTAATACATATATTCATCAAAAAGTTTATCTACTTTTGCAAAGTGTCAAAAACATGTACTATATTTTACACGCAATAACTGGCTGTGATACAACATCTGCATTTTACAGGAGGGGTAAAATAACAGTTTTCAAAATGTTTGAAAAACAAAATTTAGTTCAATGTGCTGAAGTTTTTAAAAATAGTAATTCAACTCGACAAGAAATTATCACTAACGGCATTCGCTTTCTTCTTTCTATGTACGGAGCTCCTAAAAAACTACCTGCTTAGATAAGTATAGATATGCATGTTTCATTAAAAATACCAAAAGTAAAAAACAAGTACAATTAGCTTGTCTTCCTCCAACCGCAGTTGCTGCTCATCAACATCTTTTTCGGGTATATTACCAAGTTCAAGTGTGGCTTGGTTATCACCTAAACCCTACAGACTGGGGTTGGAAGTTGGTCAACAATTCATTAGAACCAGTTCAAACTTTACTTACACCTGCGCCGAAAAAACTGCTGAACACAATTTTTTGCAACTGCAAAAAGGGATGCTGTGCTAAATGTGGTTGCAAAAAAGTCGGACTGTTTTGTTCTCTGGCATGTACACATTGTCGAGGCCGGTCGTGCTCTAATATTGAATCACCAACACTGGAGGATCCGTTTGATTCCAACGAGGCGACATGCGATACATCGCTATTAACGCAGTTTACATGCGCTAAGTATGAAGATGAAGAAGAACAAGAACAACAAGGACAACAAGAAGAAGAACAAGACGAACAAGAGCAAGAATATCAAGAAGAAGAACAAGAAGAGGAATTTGAAAGTTACGACTCGGACGATTAAATTTCACTACTTTTTTTAACTTAAATTGCATTTATCTTTTCAATTTCTGCTAATATCAATTATTTTGCAATAGTTTCAAATTAAACAGGATCACAACTGACCCGTGGAATAGGCCTACTGGGGAAGCCACGTTAAAAAAACGCGCTAAGTACACTACCTCATAGGTGGCGTGGAAACGTGTGCATGTTATAGGGTTTCACTGCAGACTTCCAGATTTTCCTCACAATTTGAACCTACATATCTTCTAAACGTCACTCAGGTTTCTGTTCTTTCTTTCAAATAAAAGAATACACATTTACCTAAAAGATGAGCCTAATTACGTTGCTCTACTATAATCGGTCTAGAAGTTATTAAAGTTTAAGTAAATGGCAATTCGGCCATACAAGTTGCAAGTGAGGGGATATGAATGCTTTAAATCTTTAAAACGGCGATATCTCATGAATGATAACTCGTACGGGAAAATGTATAAGATCCTTTTTGTAGGTAATCGCATAATCTACAAACTTTGTAAACACTATTTTATGATAAAAGTTACCGTTTTGCTGAAAATCGCGATAAACCCGTTTTTGTGACCTTTAACCCCGAGTAAATTCAGGTTCCAGGTGCCGGATCGATGAGGACTTTTTAGATTTCATTTATAACGGTGCTTTGAACAATCCTACCAATTTTCAGCTTGGTGTGAATTTCTGTACCCTCATACCTATTTTTGGTCTAATTTGACCGGACTACATACATATAAGGTGATGTATGGATACCGCGGTAAGCATACTGCCGTACAGCTATTTGTTGATAATAAAAATTTTGTATTCTAATGATTTCTTTAATGTTTCGTAGTCATCCAAATTTTCCTTGAAATAGCAGATTATTTTAAAAAATAAAACGAAATAACAAAAATCCTTGTGACGAAACCCACACTTACAGACGGTATAGTCCTGCAAAAACTATGTAAATCATTCATTAAATATTTCAGTGTCCAAGCACGAGGGGTCATCACTTTCGTTTAGATTCCTGCACAACATTATACAGGCACCAACCACCTTTCGATGCCTTTAAATGTATAGAGTCCTTGAACCCATTTAACCCGAGTAGTAGAAATTCCGAAAAAATTACATCAAATTACCATAAATGGAGAATCTAGGAGTTCTAGTTTTACACGCGTCCCGGAAAAGTTTCTATTTTCGTAAAACTCATTTAGAAGTTTAACTCTTTTTGGGAACGTGTTAAAAGTATCCTAATGTGATTAAAAGTGTTGACAAATTTACATTGTTTTTGTTAAGTTAAACCCTTTAATACTGGCAGAGGAGCTTCGACACTAGTAATGATGACACGTTTTCTTTAGTTACTGTACGGATATGGGAATTTGGTATTTCTTTCTAAATATTTTATTTTAAGTATTCCCTAAAGCTTGATATTATGGGTGTAGATTTCGTCATACCTTTTAGTGGCAGAATTTTAAATAGTATGTAGTCCACGTGTCACACATCTATGACACATTGAATTAAAACGAAATTTATAAGGTGGGCATGTTGGCATGTACATATGTATGTAAGTAGGTAGGTTGAAATGATTCAGAGATCGAAAATTGAATCTCTCTTTGAGTTGCGTATGTGAAATTAGCTTTAAGGCCCCCATACACGGTCAAATTGGATGTACATCGAAGTGCGGATGTACAACCAAAACTATCGATTGTGGGCCGGTCGGCCGATCAAAATACATTGGGCTTATGGGGTTGATGAAAATCTGGATGAACATCCAATTTGACTGTGTATGGGGCCTTTACATGTTCTTTGTCGAGAACGTGGATTATAATTAGAGTGAGCCTGACAAAACAGGGATTCTATTGTTTAATAAATATTTAAATAAATAAAAATTGTAATATCATTACTTTACTGAATTCGCCAGTCCTATGAAATCTATATCTTATTATATAAAAATTAAATGTCACGATGTTCATACACGCTAATCTACGAAACCGCCCAACCGGTTTAAATAAAAATTTGGTAATGTAAATGGTGGTCGCCAGCCAACAGTTAAACAGGTGGACTAACACGCTACTTTGTGCTCCGTGCCGGAACTGTGCTATACTGCTGAAAGTAGAAGACTGCACCCTCCCCGCGGGGCAACTGGAAACAGACTCCTGGCATGTTCATGTCTCTACCAGGAGTATTGGTTAATTGCAGTCGGACAGAGAGAAGAACACTCTTTAAAAAACCACCCCAATCTAAAAAAAACCCAATCCAAAACCACCTCACAACAGGATATGCCGATAGACTCGAGGCCAAGGGGGTGCTTGGTCTCTAATATTCGAACTCTGGATACCTGGCGTCTTCCAGTTTAAATTAGCCTTCACATAGCATACGGGCTCGCTGTGGGTGACTTATCATCTCCTCGTCATTTGTGACAATGGCCACATCTCAAGTGTTTTAAGGGACACGAGAGATAGCAATTGCGTCAACTAGCGGAGCCATTGGGCACGCAAGCTATGAACCAATTGCTTCGACCGGTAGCCAATTGAGCACACTGGTTCTGCAGACGGGTCGACAGTCGCTGAAGATGAGTCATTAGACGCAGTGCAGTGCAGACTCGGTCAGTGTGTGCTCGGTCATTTATGGAGCTACCACCATTGCCCGAGACTTGGACAAGATGAAGCCCAGGAAATGCTTTCAAGAAGCATTGGCTAAAGGCCACTCCAGGAATATGGCCCTGGAAAAAGCTGAGCTAAAGAGAGTTCGCTAAGAGGAGGAAACTCCGGAACGTCCGAAACAGAAGAGGACCAGGGCGGCCAAGGGGCCCACTCACCCAAGCTTTAGCCAGGTGGTAAGCAGTGTTAAGCTTGGCCTCATCTGACATGGTCAACTGACCCTGACACCTGAACAAATGGCACAGTTGCAGGAGGCCATCATTGATGTCGTAATTGAAAAAGCGGGCGATGAAGTCAAGACGTCTTTCAGGGGAGCTTCCCAAGAAGAGGGTGACTGCTGTTAGCCTGCTCAAACTCATACGTGGCTACTTCCCCCAGAGTGCTACCTTAAGCAACGAAAAAGTGTAGGGTACTATCGCCGCACAAAACTCGGTTCCCGCTGACAAGTGCCAAGTGGTCCAGAGGCGGGTAAATGACAATACCCTTCACTTCGTTATGATAGTGGACACCGCTTCTATGGCTAAAGTAATTAGTCCGAAGGGAAAAATCTCCTACCGATTCTGTCACACCAGGCCAAAGCTTAATGATAGTCGGGCGGATAAGTATAAAGATCCTTCAAAGAAGCCGCAAGGGCAGGGATCGTCGAGTGACGCTCAGACCACAGGGTCTGAAATGGCACCTCCCAATGTTTCTGTTGTCATCAAGGACTGCACTAATGCCGTTACTTTGGCCATAGGGCTCCGCTCGCAACGACTCCAGGTCAGTCTGGCGTTGTTCCAAATTCGGCCTCGGCATCTGCAGCGTGCACTATGGAGCCTGTAGCAGAGATAACTGCGGGACGGAGAAAGAACACACATGGCGAACCTGGAGTCGGAGCACTGGGCAAATCACCACCGCCCAAGAGCAAAGACGGTAGAGCAAATGGTCCTACACACGCCAAGATTGGGTTTGTCAAACACTCCTTAAAGAAAAAAATAAGCCATAAGGGCTCTCCAAGAAAACTTGCACCATGCGCAGAGGCATCTAGCCCTTGCTCTTATTCAGGAGCCTTGGGTAACCGAAGGCACAGTCAGAGGAGTTATCACCGGCTCAAGTAAATGATCGGAGATGCGGGGCACCTCGGGCTGCCCTTTTAATTGACAATCGTGTCACTCATCCCTCCATTACCAACTTTATTTCTAGATCTCTAGTGGCGATCTCGGTTGCGGTTTCCACCGCCAACGGATTCCAAGAAATCGTTCTTGCGACCGCCTACTTTTCGGGGGATGTAGCAATAGTGCCATCCCAGGAGGTTCAAGAACTCATTGAGTGCTGTCGCAAGACGAACCGGCAAATCGTCATCGGCTGTGATGCAAATGCTCACCACTCCATCTGGAAGAGTACCGATGTAAACCAAAGGGGTGAGTGTCTTCTAGAATTTCTTGTTATGAATAACATAGATATTGCAAATAGGGGATGCAAACCCACTTTTATCACCGCTAGTAGAAAGGAGGTACTGGGCCTCACCTTGACGAACAGGCTTCTCTCCGGCATGATTGAAAACTGGCGTGTTCAGAACGAGGCCTCACTGTCGGATAATCTGCACATTCCATTTTACATTGTGGGTTTCCCACATATCTGCGCCTCTTCTTTGGTCCCTAAGAAAATCAACTGGTCCAAGTTTCAGGCGCTTGTGGCCTAGAAATCAGACCTTCTTGCGGCTTCTATTAGCTCAGTGTCTGGATTTGAGAATGCGGCCATGCAGCTAACTGATGTGCTGATCTCTTTCCACCATGACAGCAACGCTGTCTTCTCCTCTCAGTCGTCACGTAAAGTGCCCTGGTGGAACAACAGGAAACTGCGCTTCTTAAAGTCACGACTGATATTCGCAAGTCCCTTGATAAACATGACATTTCCTGTCTATTGTTGCTTGACTTCTCAAAAGCTTTTGATAGCGGCAATCACGCCCTGCTTCTGTGGCCCCACAAACACATTTTTTTCTTTCTGCTCTTAAAGTTTTGAAAAGTTTCTTATCTTATCGCTCTCAAAAGGTTAAAACTAGGTGGCTCTAGTTCCTAAAGTGCCCTACTACACGCTGGCGTATCCCAGGGCTCCATTCTTGGGCCACTCTTATTCAATATATTTATTAGATCTTCCCATAGAAGTAAAATATTCTAAGATTCACGCATATTCTAAGGTATGCAGATGATAGGCAGCTTTATCTCCCTACTCAAGAGATGAAGCAGGATGCAGCCTATAAATTTCTGCAGATTTACTTCATTGGCAATTCACCACCAGAAGTAAATCAGTGTTATACACACCACAGTTCGGTGAAAAAAACCAATTATGGTATAACTTTAACCTTTTTTTTCTTTTTGAAGACGAGATCTATTGATGAAGATGTGATGACCGAAGACGACGTAAGTGATTAATTGACGAAGCGATTGAGGAAGATGTGGCTGATGTCAAGTGGACTGATGAGGAAGTTGAGTTAAGAAGAGGAAGAGAAAAATCAACACAAGAAAGAAGCCAGGAATCAACAGGGGTAAGTTGTACCGGCCTGTTTCCTAATTGCCTATTCTGTTACTCAAAATTCACCTTGTAGGAGCTACATATTTTGAAAAAATATATTTACAAATCTCATTTTTTGGAGCGAAATTGGGAAAGCTATGAACAAAAGAGATTATTGAAAAAACAACGGTTGAGGGGAGTAAAAATTAGAATTTCGAAGAGAACACAACTATAGGTCTATAAAAAAATAGAATAATTTGGGAAACAAAACACAAAATAACAAATGTTTTCAAAAAAATTAAATAGTTTCGATAAAAAGTTTAAAACGATGAAAAAAGTTTTCAAAAATTAATTATTTCGTATAAAAAGGCATTAAAAGCAATGAAAAAAGTGGTGGTCGACATGGTGCATAACACCGCACATGGTAATACGAAACCCACGAGGAAAGCTATAGTGAAGAAATACGATGCTGAACAACGATGTCAATGACTGGGCACGATCACGTGCACCTTGTCAACGATCAAAGATAAGTAGACATACAAAGAGATTGCCGAGTGCATATAGACGTCGCAGGCCCAAAGCCTGAATCACAGGGATACAAGTATTGCCTCACAATGATCGACCGTTTCACAAGATGGTCTGAAGCTGTTCCGATAAAGGATATAACCGTCACTACGGAGGTCGACGCATTTTTCGTAACTTGGATAGCAAGATTTGGCGCAACAGCGATCATAACATCAGGCAGAGGATCGCAATTTAATTTGCAGATTTTTGAAGCTTTCGCCAGGACGATCGGCGGTGATATCAAAAGAACGACAGCGTATCATCCGCAAGCCAATGGAATCATCGCACGATGGCATAGAGCGTTGAAGGAAGCGATAAAACGTCATGAGACCGATGACTGGGTCCAAGTTACTAAGACTAAGAACTAAAGGATATGGGAGCGCAGAGCTTGTATACGGCAAGACCTTATGGTTACCAGGTGAATATTTCATGCAAAACTTAAACCAAAAGGATCCTTAACCAATTTTTAAAGAGGATTTGAGAGAGTACATACGAGAACTCAGACCACGACAAACAGCACACCACAACAAGCCGAAGATCTTTGTACACAAGGACCTTGGAACGTGTACGCATGTGTTTATAAGGGTTGATGAAGTTAAAATACCACTTGACCAACCGTACAGCGGCCCACATAAGATAGCGACGCATACTACACAGTGGACGTGAACGGGACACATGATACCATTTCAGAAGAAAGAATGAAACCAGCGTTCCTGCAAATGATCCCGCCCTGCAAACAATTTCTCGGCTGCTCGTTTTCTCGAGCTATTTTCGAAAGACAACTTGTCGAGAATTATTCGAAAAACATTCGTTAAAATGATCCCTAAAGCTTTCACGCTCTTTTCATGGTTTTGTTTGCTTCTCCCTTCTAGAATTGCTTTGTTTTGCTATCGGGTGAGGAGTATATGAGTGTGTGCGTGAAGATGACTTGCCTGCGCAGGCGCGGTGGGAATTAGCTGGGCGTCCTTTTCAGTAGTTAAATCCTGGTTAAGACGTGCGCATGCGTTTTTTGAAAGTGAAAATTAGAGATAAATAAAGTGATTAGATAAAATAGTGAAGTTAAGATGATTAACAACGGATAAATAAATAATGCGGTAAGTACGAAACATAAATCACTCGAGATTTATTCGATATCGATTCGGGAAAACGAAACATGTATTCAAACAAATCATTCGAGATTCATTCGATATCGATTCGAAAAAACGAAACATAAATCATTCGAGATTAATTCGATATCGATTCGAAAAAACGAAACATACAGTCGCGGACAAAATTGAGTGGACGCGGCAAAAATCGAATAAATATTGTAATAAAACCTTTTTTTTTTAAATAAAAACACTGACACTGACAAATAAAAACATACTGACAATTTCGAGCGATGAGAGCAAATTCGAGCTGAAAAATCAAAAAAGAACGCCGAAGGTGTGGCGACGGATGGGCGAACAGTACAAAAAACAATTCATCACCCCACAATGAAATTCGGCGGAAGATCGGTTATGGTCTGGGGTTGTTTCTCTTGGTTCGGCAGCGGAAATCTAGTTCTAATCGAAGGAACAATGGACGCCGAAAAGTACATTAGCATCCTCAACGAAAACTTGGAAGAGTCCAGCCTTAAGATGTCCATAGACCAGAATTTTATTTTTCAACAGGACAATGACCCGAAGCATATTGCAAGGAAGACGAAGAAATTTTTCACGGATTTAGGGATTACAGTGCTTGACTGGCCCGCGCAGAGCCCGGACTTGAATCCAATTGAGAATTTGTGGTATATTTTGGACTCAAAAGTGCGTATCGATAAACGCACCACCTTCGAGATTCCATGTCAAAAGCGATTCATTCTAGCGTTTCTTTTTTATCATTTTCGATAACGCTTTCGAATCGTTCTCGATTTCGTTATCGAAGAAAGCTTTCGCTTTATATGAATCTCTCTCGCTTCGATATCGATTCGGAATGTTTGCAGGAGGGGAGTAATGTAGCGATTGAAAGCTTTCGCAACGACATCTGTATGTCACACTTGAACATTTTACACAAAACTTTGATAAGTTTCACAAAATTAACCAAGTAGGCTGAAGGAAGTTCATGTTTTGAATATTTAGACATTTAGTTAGTCGTTTAGATATTGAGTTAGGCCGCGTTCCCATGGGCTGCATGCCGCACGACAAAAGCTTTTAATGTTCTCTGATTGGCCAGGAAAATATCTCTCTCTGCACACATGTTTTCTCTCTCGCACAGCATTGCTGCAAAAATCAAACAAGGGGAAATCCCTTGTTCACGCGGCAAAATCATGGAATTGTCAAGCTCGAGCTTTTTCCGTGCGGCATGCAGCCCATGTGAACGTGCTGCAAAGTCACAGAACTGGTGATGTTTCGATTCGAGCGATGTTAAAGGCCGCGTTCCTATGGGCTGCATGTCGCACGACAAAAGCTTTTAATGCTCTGTGATTGGTCAGGAGAACATATCTGTCTGCACACATGCTTTCTCTCTCGCACAGCATTGCTCCAAAATCGAACAAGGGAAAATCCCTTGTCCATGCGGCAAAATCACGGAACTGTAAAATTCGAGCTTTTTACGTGCGGCATGCAGCCCATGTGAACATGCTGCAAAATCACGAAACTAGTAATGTTTCGATTCGAGCGATGTTTAAAGTGATTAACATCAACAATTCACATTTTGGCATCAACATTAATCGTTGATCTAATTTTTTTATTATTAAAGTAATCCATTTCATTTTTTTCAAAATCACAAAATAGCTGATTTTTGACAACCAGCAGATGCACCCATATGAACGAGGAGATGCATATATTTGGCAAGCTTTTTGCAGTCTCTGACGAAAATTTCCGAATACTACCCGAAGGTAAGCCGAATCAAGTTTTTGCTGCGCGGCATGCAGCCCATGGGAACGCGGCGTAAAGTGATTTAACTTCAACATTTCACATTTTGACATCAGCATTAATCGTGAACATATTTTTTTTATTATTAAAGTAATCCCTTTTACTTTTTCAAAATCACAAAACAGCTGATTTTCGACAACCATCAGATGCATTCATATAAACGAGGAGATGCGTCTATGCGGAAAGCTTTTTGCAGCCTCTCACGAAAATTTCCGAATACTACCCGAAGGTAAGCCGAAATCAAGCTTTTGCCGTGCGGCATGCAGCCCATGGGAACGCGGCCTTAGTTGTTAAATTTTCTTGTTACGAATGGTATCGGTTTCGTTTTATTATTGTATTAATTACGGGTTACGGAGCACTTTATAAGCTTTGTTGCGACACAAAGCGAACACGGAGCCTCCAATATGTCAAATACATAAAAGTACTAACACTTTACACTATGAATTGTGTATTAGAATCTAAGTAACCTTTGCATAATTTAAATAATAGAAAAATAATTTTCAATGTTAGTCTCGCTTTAAATCTCGTAGTTAATTGGTCGAATTGCTATTGTAGTTTTGTAGGCACTAGGCCTTACCCGTAGTTATCAATGTTCGTAGTTAGTTACACTTTCTAGTTAGACCATAATAAAGAAATGTTAATTATCGTAGCCGTGTTTGTATATTAATTGTGTGTGTATCTCAAGTTGGTATTGGGGATGACTCTACTAGTCAACGGACGAAGGACGAAAGACGATCTATTCAATGGTGTAACTTCCAGGAAGGTGGGCTCCATAAGTTTTGTGGCGACTACGATGTGCTTACAACGACATCTACACTTCATACATAAAGACGTATCACAACACTACACAGATTTATCCGGAAACTACATAAACCACAGCAAAAATACTCAAACTTCTACACGGCGAGTCCCAGACATTTTAGTAAGTTTGTCATAGTTTTAATTGTCAGTAACAACTAGTAATAGATGATTAAACTATTACATATACCTAAATATATTAAAGCCCCAAAGAATATTGTTGACCCTGACATGATTCGAGAAGAAGGACTCCTGCTCTTCTCTGATCTGAGACTGCTCCGACTACTGAAGGAAGCCTTCACACGAAGAAAGGAAGACCCATATCCATCTCTTTGAAAGAAGACCCGATGTCATAGGAGGAAGGAAGAAAGACGTGCATCCAGTCATAACCACATACTACAAGGAAGGGAGGTAGCACCCATATACTCGAACGAAGGAAGACCCGATACCCTGGAAGGAAGGAAAGGCGCTCCAGTTCAACGAGAGACGGCTTATTATAAAGCGAACGAGGTAGGCCTGGCGCCACTTAGCCATAGGCCTGGAGCGAAGAAGAAGAAGTGAACATAATTTCCACTTCGAGGGAAGCCCGTGCTATACGCTTGCCAGTGTCCAGAAAGAAGGAAGTCCCACGGAAGAAAGAATAACGAGGAAAACAACAAGAAGAGGGTAGGAAGATCGAGTGGACACTCATGTCAAGCTGACTTGTGGCACAAAATAGGCGCGGACGAAAAAAGGTATGCAATAAGATAGCAATAAATTAAGTACTTTAGCATAAAATAAATGCTCACAGGCCTTTAACACGACAATAATACAATATTTGTCAATAAGTTTGTTTGAAATTTAAATGTTATTTGTACACGTTACGTCAAATGTTCTTTGTACATACACGTCGCGATCGCACAAGGAAGTTGTTTAGAGTTGGCTTATCTACAAAGTTGTACATATACGGAAGCCTTTGTGCCAGCACTTACAAATTTACTCGGACAATGCTACGGAATTTATAGGCTTTGGGTATTGGTTGATTCGCAGATAAATTCTCAACTTATACAGGAGATGTGCAAAAAGGACGGAATTAAATGGGGAAAAATTCCAGTGCGTAGCCCTAACTTTTGTGCTCTATGGGAAAGCGTAGTAAAGCAGGCCAAGGATTTACTGAAGCGATCGATCATTTGGAAACGAGGTTCTCACGTTAGATGAGCTGCAGCGAGTAGCTTGCCAATTCGAGAGCATTCTCAATTCTTGACCGATTACGACACTCTCGAATGATCCCACCGATGTAAAGTGGCTCAAACGAATAATGGGACAACGATGTTGTCCATGAAAAACGTGCCATATTTGGTGAAGTAGTTGTTCGAAATGAATCATATATGTATATCTTATTTTTTAGCTATTTTTATTCTCTTTCAGTATTAATAATAATTTAAATAGTTTTTTTTTTTAATTTTTAATTTAAAAATTAATGTTTTACAAACGAGCCAATTTTATAACTCAAACGAATAATGGGACAAAATAAAAAACGACGGTAATACTGGTAAAAGTAACGGTTTATTATAGCTATCGTTAAATTTTTTAATATTTTGTTGCATACCCTTTGGCGTCTATAACAGCTTGCAACCTTCGTCGCATGGATTTAACTAATCCTTCACAAAATGATCTTGGAATATTATTCCATTCCGTTTATAAACAATTTTTTAATTGCTTAATATTAATAAAATTTTTCGTATATGTCCGCCTCGCTAATTCTTCCCAGGCATGTTCAATCACATTCAAATCTAGCGACTGATCGGGTGTCTGTAAAAGTTTGGGGCAGTTGTGAATAAGCCAAAGCTTAGCAGCTTGGGATGTATTCTTTGGGTCATTATCTTGGTAAAATGCAAAGTTTTGCGAAATTCCCAAATTTTGTAAGCAAATTTGTCCATTTTACCATCGATAAAATGCAAGTTGCCCACCCTAGCGCTCGACATACAACCCCAAACCATTACTGAACCGGCTCCGTGTTTTATAGTGAGCCGAGTGTTTTTTTAGGAAGTCTGTATTGGGTTTCCTAGAGACGTAGGATCTTCCATCCGATCCATGTAAATTAAATTTACTTTCGTCAGTGAACAGAACTTATAAATTTTCAATAAAATATAAAAATAATACAAAACCAAGCTATTTTACCGTGTTCCAAAAGTCTTCATTTTTAAGTAAATACTCCCTGCAACACTTTAATCTGTACTTCTTATTTTTTAAACTAATAAAAGGTTTTTCTTCGAATGATTTTGCCATTATAGTTATTTTTTCTCAACACATTTCTGATTGTTTCTTCACACACACTTTTCCCAAAATTTTCACTGGCGAAATTTTTTAGTTCTCTTGCCGGTTGGAAAGGATTATTTTGTCTTCGCGAATAGTAAAAAATTTTCCTTGCCTCTCCCTACTTGTATTATTTATTCTGTTTTCTTCACGATAACTTTTAATGCTATTATGAACGACTTTTTCCAACAATATCACCGATTTCACGTACCGTCTTTCCTTCTCCATTTAATTTTATGATTAAATTTCAAATGAGGTGCGGGAAGCTGTAAAAAGGCAGAACAGCAACAAATCGCCTGGCGCCGATGGAATAGCAGCTGAGCTGCTAAAGGAAGGAGGACCGCATACCGCAACTATTACAAACCTCCCGATTAAAAATAATTTCATGGTTAATTTCCTTACTAGCACGCACGCGCCCGCAGCTAGCACGCATAGCGAACAAACAGGCACGCCACAAAAGTACGTACTCTCCCGCCATAGGCACGCACGCTCCCGCCACAGGGATACACGCTCCCGCCACTGGCACGAAAATCTAAAAATTTGTTCGCTTGAGGGATGCACTCTCCCGCCACAGGTATCCACTCTCCCGCCACACGCACGAAAATCTCAAAATGTGCCTGATGACGACTTTACATACATATATAATACTCTTCTCCATCTTTTTTAAGAGGCGTAGAATTTTTATTCTAGGAAAAAAAAATTTTTCTTTCATTTTAAATTTGAGTTTCGTGCGTACCAGCTGCATGCTAGCTGCGGGCTAGTGTTATTTTCACTCAGGCGTGCATGCTAGCTGCGGGCGCCGTGCGGGCTAGTGCATGCCAGCTGCGTGCTAGCTGCGGGCGAATTTCATTTTTACTCGTGATTTATAATATTCGTGCGTACCAGCTGCATGCTAGCTGCGGGCTAGTCTTCAGGCGTGCATGCTAGCTGCGGGCGCCGTGCGGGCTAGTGCATGCTAGCTGCGTGCTAGCTGCGGGCAAATTTCATTTTTAATCGGGCTTAAACGAACTGATATGCAGCATCTGGGAGGAAGAAGTTATACCAGAGGACTGGAAGAAAGCGATTATATGTCCAATATACAAGAAAGGAGATAAATTAAACTGCAAAAACTACAGAGGCATCACACTCGTTAGCACCAGCTACAAAATATTCACAATCCTTGGGAAACAAAAACTGGAACCTATAGCGGAAGGCCTTATAGGAGAATATCAAGCTGGTTTTAGGACAAACAGGTCAACATACTAGATATTTGTCGACTTTCAACAGGCATATGACTCAATAAACAGAGAGAGGCTATACGAGATCTTATCGGAAATAGAGGTGTCCTCAAAATTGGTGCAACTGATCAAATGCGCCACAACTAGTTCACTGGCGAAAGTAAGGATCCAAAATGTTATAACAGAGGAGTTCGAAGTACGTCAAGGACTTAGACAAGGAGATGCCCTGGCCCCATGCTTTTCAACCTGGCCCTAGAATGGGTAATAAGGAAAACGTCAGTCCAGAGAAGTGCATCAATAAGTACACAGTCGGTTCAATTACTTGGATATGCGGATCACGTGAACATCGTGGGAAGGTCCGTTTTGGCACCAAAAGAAGCTTATGTCGAATTAAAAGATGCGGCAAAGGACATAGGCCTGAAAATAAACGAAGAAAAAACAAAGGTGATGCAACAATCCAGAGCAGGAAGATTTAGAATGGGAAGAAGAAATATAACCATCGATCAACATAACCTAGAAGTAGTCGATAAAACAGACCATGGGTCTACAATCACAAAAAGAAACGAAGAAAAAGAAGAAATAACCAGACGAATACTACTGGCTAATAGAGCCTTTTATGACCAAAAACAAATCCTGCACTTATGATTGTGCACAGGAAAACGAAACGAAATGCACCAAAATCGCCTCACGTAATTTATGAACGACCCCTAATGCTATAAAATATTGGCAATACTATTTAATTGGACGAGAATTTACAGTATGCGGTGATCACAAACCTCTTGAAAATTTGAAAACAAAATCAAGAGCAAATGAAATTCTAAAAGATTTAATTAATTTGATCACAATTTAATTTCAAGATTATTTATATAAAAGGAAAAGAGAACATTCTTGCAGATCTGTTATCAAGACAGCCAGTTTTGGAAGATTTTGAAAATGAAGATGAAATCAAGGTAGTTAATTTTGTAGAATTTCAAGAAATATTGAAGGATCACAAAATGAATATTGTCGAATTAAGTTCTGCTAAGAATACTGAAACACATCAGAAAACTATATTCAAGAAATTAAGAGTGAGATCTAGAATTTTTGTTTCGATTGAATATTGTTCAAGAAGACATTAGCAATTAATGTTTAGTTCTGAATTAAATACTTTGTTAACTTGTTAATATTATGTGATCACTTTTTTCTCACATATAGCAGGGGTTACAATTTGTCATTATTAAAATTAATATTTTTTTTTAGTCGTTTTAGGTTTTTCAAAAAAAAAAGCTTATGCAGAGGCTCTGTCCGTCTTTCTGTCTGTCCGTCTATGACCTTCTTTCATTTCTAAAAGTACTATCGCTACAGACTTGGGCCATATCTCAAATTGTAGCTCTTGATCAATAGTCCAGGAAAGATAGCGGAAAAATATTTAAAAGTTGAAATAAATCTACCCTGCGATTTCTTGACGCTATAATTAAGAGAAAAATCGTAGGAATTCAATGAATGTGTTTTGGATAAAATTGGTCCAGGGCAACAGGTGGTAAAATCTTAATGAAAGTAGCAAAAACACGTTTTTTCGCGATTTAGGTACGAAATAAATTTTGTTTTGGAAAACAAAAAATACTACATAATAGTGCTTAAGAAGACGAAAATTATGAGTTTTGGACCATTGATATCGGTCAACAGGTTTTTGCAGAAAAATTCAAAAACCGTTAAATATGGCCGTTTTTTGACATTTAATTATAAGGAGTGTAATTATCGTAGGACCTTGTGTCAGGGCTTAAATTGTGGTCACTGATGGTGCCTACCTACAATAAAAATTTCATGGAAAAATAATGGTAACTGTAACGGTCAGTTTTGCTCAAAAATCTCTAAATAATTACTTGACTAAAAATCACTGTTGAGAATGAAATTCAGAAGTTGTTCGAAACCAAAAAGTAGGCGGGGAAAATAAAACAAAAAGAGGAAAGAAAAATTTAGTAGTCAGTCTGGGAAGGAAAAAGTTTTTGGTCGGCTCCGGCAGTCTGTCAGGGATAGGAGAAAAAAAAACATCAACCCGGAGAGCCTGTAGTTTCGTGCATAAATATAAAAATAAATATATATAAAAATAAATATACCAAGTTGGTTGTCCACATCGGTAAAGGTTAACTCCAGTTTAGGCCGATTGGTCCAGAAAAACTTCCGGAGAAGCTGACGTTAGAAGAGGAAATCAGCCTTATCGTAATTCTTCAACTTTTGCATCTGATGACGGCTTTTCCAATTGGCTGAAGGAAGTGCATCTGGAGGAAGACAGTAATATTGGGTTCTAACCAATTACATCTGTGCGAGGTCACCGTTCCCTGGAAGGAACAACTCATATTTGGAAGGACCGATACCCCACACGAAAGTAGGTACATTTTTAATAACTGTGTTAGCTACGTGGTTAGCTTAAGGTGTGAATGGCAACCAGCCGAAGGCGAACTCCTCGAACTAGTACAACTAGCGGATCCTGAAGGACCGGTAGTAAAGCCAGCCGCTCCTGGGGACACCCTCAAGAAGTACAGGCGACTGCCAAATCAGCATTGGTAAATGGGTTGCACCACAGCAATACAGCTTTATTTTATTTGTGTTCTTGCATTAAGACAATGACAGATTGAAATTTTCTTGATTATACTTTAATTTAATTTTTTTATGAAAAAGACGTATGCGATATGAATTGATTTGAAAAATGAGCATAAGAAAAACAAATTAAAAACAAACATACACACACCAAAGAAACGAAAACTATTGTTCATGCTTTAATTCATTAATTTAATTTATTAATATGCAATAATTTTAAGGGCAATTATTAATTTTTAATCTTGTTTATAAATGGTTGTAAATTTGGCGGCTCCTTGTTAGAGCCATATTTTGGCATTCTTGTGTTGGATATTCTTGGAGTTGGTTCCGATAGTTTGGTGTTCCGTTAAGTTACACGGACCTTTGTAGCATCGTTTGTACAAAGCGAGGAGTATTGGCCAGTACTGCGCGCTTTATTGTTGTCCTTCAAACATATGTACCTAAATTAACGTAACACTTATGTTTTGAATTTGGTCAGTTAATTGGTGGTATTTGACACGGGCAGCTAATCATTGTCGTGGTTGTTAAGTTTTCAATGTAATGTTTGTGTTGATGTTTACAGATTTATTAAAGGATTGTAAATACTAGAATGTCCAGGTGGTAATTTTTTTTTTGTGGAATGGTTGAGGGGGGGTCATTCCTTTTCAGGGCATGACGAGGCACAGGCGATGACCGTGGAAGGATGGAGGCGGAATTCAAGGTTGCACAGGCACAGGTAAGTGGTGAACCAACCGCGGTAAGCCCCGGCCACACACCCCACGACCCCTCCGGCGAGCTAGATAACTCCGTGTGGCCGGCGTAGGAGTTCCGGAAGTTAGTTTCCTTTCTTATGTATGGTATTGGCTCCTTGGTCATGCTTTTCCGGGCTTATGGCTAAGGGGGTAATACCTCGCATAAGTGGCGCCCACTATTTTATCGCGCCATTATGCTATTACATAACTTTTCGAGTAAATCAAATAAAAGTAAATCGAGTAAAATGTAAAAACACCTGTTTCAGGGAAACAGGTTGAACAAGGCCCACAACGGTCCTAGAAGTTTTTTGATTGACCATTTGGCTCGCCAAGGGTTGCTCTACAACCCTATTTTCATGAAATGTATGTAAGGTTTGATTTAACACCTTAAAAACCCGTTTGAAAACAACCCTTTTTTCAGTTTTTTGAATTAAAAACTTTACTTTTGAGCTTTTTCTTGAAAATCGTTCTTCGACAATTTTATTAACTTGTTTTTCATCTGTTCTACAGGTCCGATTTTATTCGAAATATATTCATATAATGTAAGTCCTACGATTTTTCTCTTAATTATAGTGTTGAAAAATCGCAGTTTTTGTTTGTTTTTAAGAAAAAGCTTACAAAGAAAACAGTAGAGCTAGTAGAACAGATAGATTTTATACATCGTCAAGCCGGAATGGAGATGCGCAATTGGGTGTCCAATGCAATAGTTATAGAGAAGAAAAATTCCAAGTCACATTCCCTAGTAGAAGACGACAAGGACCTAAACAGAATGGCTGCATCTTCCACTACTTACACCGAAACCGCCAAGATGTTAGGATTGTGGTGGTCTGTGGTCTCCTATAAATGACAACTTTACATTTTCCCTAAGGTACAATAGAAGTTCCCCAGCCTTGTTAATGGGTGACAAGATCCCTAGTAAGAGAGAAGTCCTAAGAATTGTTATGTCAATTTTTGACCCGTTAGGTTTCTTATCATTTTTTACAATCCAAGGAAAATTATTTTACAAGAGATATGGCGGTCGGGCGTTGAGTGGGACGAAGAAGTACCAAAGCAGATTTTCGAGAAATGGAGAAAATGGGTCAAGTGTCTGAAAAGCATTGAAGACTTACAAATACCACGGCATTATTTTTGTGGCAGAACAGCGAAACAATTAAGTGATGCAATACAACTGCATGTCTTCACGGATGCAAGTGAAGACGCATACGCGGCTGTGGCATATCTCCGCTACGAAGATAATTATGGCGCATATTGCTCAATAGTCAGTGCCAAAGCAAGAGTGGCTCCACTTCAACCAATCTCGGTACCTAGAATGTAATTGCAAGCAGCTCTGCTAGGAGCTAGGCTTGCCAAGGACATAGATGAAGGGCATAATCTAAATATTAAAAATAAAGTTTTCTGGTCTGATTCGCAAACAGTTTTGTTGTGGTTAAAATCCGATCCCAAAAATTTCAAACAATTTGTGAAATATAGAATTGGTGAAATATTGGAACTCACTGAAGTGCATGAATGGAGATGGGTACCTTCAAAGGAAAACGTAGCAGACGAAGCTACCAAAAATCAGAAATTAGAGGTGTCCTCAGGCGCAAGATGGTTTCATGGGCCAGCATTTTTAAAACAAAGCCAAGACAAATGGCCATTGCCAAGAGAACCCACCGTGCGCCAAACTCAAGGCAAAGATAGAGAAGCCGTAATAATGCACCACAACATCGAAGAACCAATTATCGATATCAAAAGATTCTCAAAGTGGCAACGACTACTAAGAACGATAGCATACGTCTTAAGGTTCATCCGTAATATCAAGTCACGCAAGCATAACAGCATGAGTAACGATGAAACACTCACTTATGAAGAGCTTCAGGACGCTGAGACCGTGCTTTTCGGCATAGCCCAACAAGAGGCGTACGCACAAGAAATTATTGCGCTCAAACGACGCCTAACCCTTCCGAGACAAAGTTCTCTTCTTTCCTGTTCACCTTATCTCGATGATAAAGGCTTATTAAGAATCGGAGGAAGAATAGATAAAGCCGCAGTCGTTCCGTTCGATTCCAGGCGCCCTATAATAATTCCGAATAAAAATTCGATTACATCCTTGTTAGTTTTCTCCTATCATTGCAGATATCACCACATGAGTCATGAAACTGTAGTGAATGAAATTCGTCAGCGTTTTTATATTCCAAGATTACGAACCGTCTTAAAGAACATAATAAGCAACTGCCAACAATGTAAAAACGACCGAGCAAAGCCGAAGCCACCGAGAATGGCAGATCTACCAGAAGCCAGACTAGCAGCTCTTACACGGCCGTTCACTTACACAGGCATTGACTATTTTGGTCCTATTCTCGTCACCGTTGGTAGACGCAGTGAGAAAAGATGGGGTGTAATTTTTACCTGTCTAACCATTCGTGCCATCCACATAGAGGTCGCCCATAGTCTGTCAGCAGATACGTGCATCATGGTAATTCGAAATTTTATCGCTCGCAGAGGTGTACCAGCAGAAATATTTTCCGATAATGGTACTAATTTTATTGGAGCGGAAAGAGAATTAAGGGAAGCGGTAGCGCTACTCCCTCAAAATAGTTTGGCAAAGGAGTTCGCCCCTGTTCTGAAATGGCGATATAATACGCCATACGCTCCACATACGGGAGGTTGCTGGGAAAGAATGATACGCTCAGTCAAAAAGATATTATATAAAATAATGCATAACCGAAGATTTACCGATGAAACCCTGCGAGCTGCGTTAGCCGAAATCGAACTCATCATAAACTCACGTCCGCTCACATACGTGCCGCTTACCTGCAACGATGACGAAGCATTAACACCAAACCACTTTCTACTAGGTTCATCCAATGGCGCTAAGGCACCAGGTTTGTTTAATGACACAGACTTCCTATTACGAAAGAATTGGCGGTTGGTGCAAAGAGTCGCCGACCACTTTTGGAAAAGATGGATCATCGAATACCTACCAACACTCACCAGACGAACAAAGTGGTTTAATCCAGTGCAACCAATAAAAACAGAAGACATAGTGGTCATCGTGGATGAAAACGCACCACGCAATTGCTGGAGAAAGGGTCGGGTTATCCAAACATTCCCCAGAAAAGATGGACAAGTAGGAAAGGTTCTCGTGAAAACTAACGAGGGTGTATACGAACGACCAGCCACAAAACTCGCCAGACTAGATGTATGCGCCAAAAGTGAGGGTAAAGCTGCACAAGAAATTATGCAGTTTACCGAGGGGGAGCATGTTAGCGGCGCAAAGTAGGCAGGTGCCACTGTAGATATTTTAATTATATTTCGACTGGCAGGAGATTTAGAAAAACATAGAAGGCGACGCGGCATAGAATTTTTGAAGCCCGAAAAATATTTGTTGTTAAAAATATTAAATGAATTGTATTTTTCCACTTGGTAAATATTCTTAATTAATAAAAGATAATCAAATAATAACAATATTTAATTGCTCGCTGAGGAAACTACGGTGTGTCGCCAAAGGTTTAAGGACCGAATATTCCGTATTAACGGAGTATTCAACAGGAGAACATAAACATTTACTTAATTAAAAGTGAAAAAATTTCATTTTCTTGATTTTTTTATGGCTCTTCGGCGGCTTTATAAATTATTAAAAAATTTCGCGGAAATAATATAAATTCTGAAGTGTTATTCAACAGAAAGATGAAAAAGCGTATTGAGTGGCTAGTCTCTAGGCACAACATCCCACTAGTTTAGAATTGTACAGACAGCATGATTTATAGTTTATATCTTAAATATAACCATCAGAATTGGAAGTGTTTTCTTTTTAATTTATTGAATATTAACAAATATGGTGCAAAATTAATCAAGAAGGTTCATGATTTTTATGGCCACATTGGCAATGCTCATGTGGAAGCAATTCTATTATTTTAAAAATGTGGATCAGGTAATACAAGACTTTTGAAGGAGTTGTTCAATATGCAAAGAAAACAAAGCCCGCAGAAATAGACCAATAGGACTGGTGTCAAAACTGGTAATCGGATGAGGTAATGTCGATAGATTCGGTGGGTGGTTTTGGAAGAAATAGATCACGTAAGAAACTCATGCACATATCAGTCGACCATTTTGCTACACCTTTTCCAATTGTAATTTAGAAAGCGTCAATTGTAATTCAGAAAGTATCAATTGTAATTTATAAAGTATCAAATGTAATTCAGATTACATAGTCAATTGTAATTCAGAAAATTTCAACATTCATCTCATTGAGGCAATTATTTGAATTAAAATTATGTACTTAGTGTTACTGCATTATATAGAAAAACAGTAACCAAAAATATGTGTCATTCTCTACATCTAAAAAATAGCCGTTTTTAATTAATTAGTTATAAGTGACTCGTTTCTTGTGAACTTGAATCCCATATGTTTTAATGGAGTTTAAAGATAATTGTGTTATTTTCCGCATTCCAATTACAAGAAATAAACTTATAAGACAGTTACCTTGTAGACATCTACTGCACAAAAATGTCAACAAGATATGAACAGTGCCACTTGTCCTATTTGCAGAGCTGTTGACGCTGGAACTGAAACCAAAATAAGAGGAACAAATTGGTTTGATAGTTTCATGGGTAGAAGAGGATTGCAGCTACATATTGCAGCAATTAAAACAAAAAATAATAACAAATTTCATCACATCGATATCTGCGTCAACTGTAGGTAATTACGTAGAAACAGACTTTTCACTAGGAAGAGAGTTCAAGTTCACTATGAACTGCGGTATAAGTAAAAGAAAAAAATCAGAGAATATGTGACAAGTTTGAATAACTACATACAACAAGGGAAACAGATTATTTGGATAGATGAGACCAATTTCAATTTGTTTGGCCGATAAAGAACGGGCCGTGCGGTAGCAGGTACCTGAGCACTCTGACTCCTTCCGGCAACACGAGGCCCTAACGTCCATTTAATAGGAGCAATCTCTAATGCAAGAGTTGTGGCAATGAAGCGGAGAAGAGGTTCATTTACAGCGCATCTAGCAAATGCATGAGGGAGAAGACTGATGCAATACTGGCAAGATATTGGAAATGAACTGGAAGATTTGGTATTTGTTGCAGACAACGCACATTGCCATTCAAACTTAGAAACAGTTATTAATGGAACGATGTTGCGGCTAGGGCCATATTCGCCAATGCTTAATCCTGATACTTTCTGAATTACAATTAACTAATCTGAATTACAATTGTAAAAGTTATAGTATGCTTGGATTTCAACTTCAACTGGTTAATGTGCTAACGATTTTATAAAATTTATCGAGCCAGTTGCAAAAAACAATAAAATAAAAATAATTTTTGCTGATCAATATAAAAGCTTAAAGTCGGCGCTGAAGAGATAGTTAGATAAAATGGATACAAAATTGGTATTCACAACTATAGATTGTCCGCAATCAAATGGACTAAATGAGAGATTGAACCAGATTATTGTGAATAAAATAAGATGCAAAATTAATAGTAGCTGTAACAAACGCACTCGCCCAAGTGAAGTGTACCTCAAGAATACATCCAGGACTACAACAGAACCATTCACAGTGCTAATAAATTTGAACCAGAATATCTACTTTATGGGAAAACGTCAGCTATTTCTCCAGTATTTATTTATAATCAAAATAAAAATGATCTCCAAGAGAACAGGAAAATAGCTTTTCTAAACTCAATGGAGAGTTTTAATAAAAACAAAGAAAGACTGGACAAAAATGAAAGACTGACAAAAATGATTATGAATTCAACATTGGAAAAAAGGTGTACATTGAAAACGACAATAAATTAAATAGGAAAAATATGGATAAAGTAATAGAAGGTCCGTTTACAATTTTAACAGGTCATCAATATATGAAGTGAACTGCGGGAAATAGAAGAAAAATTCAATTTATTTTCACACCAGTAAACTGTCACTTTATTCTAGTGAAAAAATTACTTCAGGGACATAGATGTAAAGTGGTTACCATGGAGATCCCATAGTTGCTACTTTATAACTTAGCCTGTCAATATAAAACAATGAAACCTATCACAATATTATTTGGTACAGGATAACATGTAATATAATTGTGCTTTTACGTAGGTTTGCTTAATTATTAATTGTATTTTATTCAGTTGATTCTTTTAGATAATTATATTCTTTTATATTGGATAATAAAATCTCTTTGACATCATCATCTAAATAATTTTTGGTTGTCAAAAAAGTTTAATAAAATAATAACATAATTCGGGGTAATTAGTTCATAAAGAAAGGTAAGAATATTAAATTTAATTTAACAGATAATTAGTATTATATTTTTTAGCCATTGCTTAAAGAACAATGCCTCGTCTTCGTGGACGAGGAGGAAACATTGGTCGACGTACACGGGGTTCACAAATAATAACCATAGGTTAAATAGAACGCCAGAAGATCAATTGACAGACATTGTAAATGTAAGAAACCAGGTTGCAAATGAACAAACAAAAAATTGATCCAACATTTAAATAGTTATCTAAAAAGAAATTTATTAGAAATCAAAATATATACATATGTATGTATATAAATATATACCTATAAAAATAAAATGTATGACATATAATTTACGTAATTTAAGTCAAACTGGTAGCCAACTTGGATGGCTAAATAGGATAAGTTTTTAGTACAAATTGTACAAGGGTTCAGGTGTGGCATGACTAAGGTTAAAAGCAAACAAGTAGAATAGAGCTTAAAAGCTTTTGTCAATAAGGAAACATAAGAAGCAAGGCGTTAAAGCTTTCTTACTATAAAAGGCCGAGACGAATAATGGAAGTCGCTGCCTACTGAACTGGGGATTACTAGCGAAATTAAGAGCCGTACACAAAACACCATATCCAAATTGTTAAAAATAACACTAAATTAAATTTTAAACATCAATTCAAATTGAAGGCCAAGGTTAGAATGTATACTGCAGGTTGGGGATTACCAAACTGCAGTTTTTGTTAGAGTATTATACGAGAGGCTTCAAATTGAATTACAGATATTAATTTGAAAAGGGTTATATTGTTATTTTTTGGAAGATAATTAAGTCTTTCTCGTTATTTGTTTGTTATTACAAGATTTTAATTTTGAAGCTAAATAAACAAACTATAACATTAAAAGAAAAAAACGTGTTTTATTTCAATAAGTGTGCTTCAAGCAAACGAAGCAAATTAATTGGCATTAATTACTCAATATCAAGGAAGGGATATTGAACATGGTCCTTCGAGCCGGATCGTTGTAGCCAAGTACATTTATTGAAAGAAATATACGGTTAAGTAAATAACTTAATAAAATCCGCTTCCAATAATATAATATTCAAATAATTTTAAAATGAAGTGTTTGCTAAAATCGCAAAAGACCTTACAAGCAAATTTAGCCCAAGCTATTTCAAATTATAAGAAAACTGGTCAAGCCAGATGCACTGAAGGATATTTAACTGGCCGCATTGCTAGTATTGAAGCATACTGGAAAAAATTCCTGGAGAATAACGAGCAAATATACAGTCTCGAAGATGAGGATTCGGACCAAAATCGCGTACTGGTAGAGGCTTATGAAACCACTGGTCTGTTTTCAAAGTTTGAAGAGGACTACTTTGAGTTTCTAGGAGACTTACAAGATGGACTTGCAAGGTTTCAACATAAGGAAGTTCATATGCAGTCGACACCATCGGAAGTCTCAGTTGTGAGGGCTGCAGAGAAGAGACTACCAGCAACGGAATTACCAAAATTCAACGGGAATTTCAGTGAATGGAGAAATTTCCGCGATAGTTTCACTTCTCTGATTCACGATGATCCTCACATCCCTCTAATTCAAAAACTCCAATATTTACGATCATGTCTCTCTGGAGAACCGCATCGTTTATTGGATCTATATGATGTTTCTGGTGACAATTATCAAGCTGCCTGGGATGAGATTATTAAGCGATACGATAACAAGCGAGTGTTAGTTACTACGCATCTAAAGACTTTACTAACACAAACCAACATCGTTAGGGAGTCTGAACAAGACTTAAAGGACTTGTTAGATACCACCAAGAGACATTTGCACGAGTTGGCATCATTAGGAAGTCCAGCGCAGTATTGGGATCAGATTGTAGTATGCCTGTTAACTACACGTCTACCAGAAGAAACTAAAAGAATTTGGGAGCAAAGAATTGCCACATCGTCAGAACATCCTGCATTAAACAAGATGTTTGAATTTTTAGAAGAAAGATTCCGAATGCATGAAGCCTTACGAGATGGAAGGGCCGCGCTGTCTAAACATAGAGACATGCTGGTGCCTAGGAAGTCTTCATTCCAGTGAACACAAGAATTGCAGTGTTTGCAAGGGCCAACATCTGATTTATCAGTGTGGTCGGTTAAAACGATTAAACAGCAACGAAAGGCGCAAAATGCTCATAAAGTATGGCATTTGTTTAAATTGTATACAGCGTCACCAAGGGTCTTGCATTGCCGGTCAAGAGTGTCGTTTATGCAATCAAGATCACAAGTTGCACAGATGTGATCGGTTTCTGAAGCTTACAAGAAAGGATAAAAAAGATGTCCTGCAAACACATAATTTATGTGGCAACTGCTTACGACCGCATCCGGAACACATATGTCCACACAAGAGTGGATGTTATAAGTGTCATAGACGACACCATACGTGGCTGCATGAAGATGCTAGTGCACCACCGAACCCAGTTCTTACTACCGATACAACTACAGCAACAGCCTGTGCCACTAGATGTAATCTACTTAATAAGAATACGGAAGCACTATTGGCTACAGCTATAGTACTCGTGAAAGGACAACTACTTCGAGCTTTAATCGATTTGGGTTCTCAAAGCTCCTTCATTTCTCAAGCAGCATATCAAGCATTGAAACTTAAGGGGTCACCAGCATCACTCAATGTCACAGGATTGGACTCTATTAAGGTAGCAGAAGCTACAAAGAGCACCATGATACAGTTAAGATCTCCTGTGACACCTAATTTTGAACTTCCAGTAGAGGCATACATAATCAAAAAAGTTAAAAGTGTTTGTCCTCCAACTCGATACGCACATCACAATTGGGACTATATCAAAGGATTAAAATTACCAGATCCACAATTTTTAGATCCAGGTGAGATTGATATGTTGCTGGGAGTAAAGGTCTATGCAAATACCATAAAGGTCTATGCAAATACAATAGACCTTCAGATGCCCCCATAGCCCAGAAAACGAAATTGGGTTGGATATTATTTGGGGAAATCGCTTCCAAGAAAACAGCGTTCCATCGAAAAAGTAATAATCTTGCATGTATGACAACTACAGAAGCCAGCATCGAGCAGTTAAACAAACAAGTGCGATTATTCTGGGAAACAGAAGAGATAATAGGAACGCGGAGATGGACCGAAGAAGAACAACAGTGTGAAGATTTCTATCAGAGGACACACAAAAGGTTGGCAAGTGGTCAATATGAAGTCTAAATTCCTTTTAAGCAGAAGCCACAAGTGGGAGATTCTAAACAAATGGCTATGAAGCGATTCGCACATACTGAACGCAAAATGCTGCAGCAACCAAAGATGGGTGAGGAATACCGAAAATGCCTCAATGAATATCTGACGTTGAATGTGCTCCATCCCGAGGAAGTAATAACAATGAATAAGGAACCTAGATACTATACGCCGCATCATGCCGTTATAAAAGAAAGTACAACAACTAAGTTGAGAGTTGTCTTCGACGCATCTGCGAAATCGTCTAACGGCAAGTCAATAAAAGAACAAATGATGACAGGACCCACACTGCAACCAAAATTATATGCTACTCTGTTAAAATGGAGAAAGCATAAATATGCAGTAACAGCAGATATAGAAAAAATGTACAGAATGATATTAGTACATAAAGACGATCGAAAGTTCCAAAGTATACTCTGGAGAAACCATCCGAATGAAAGCATTCGAACGTACGAATTAAACACAGTTACGTTTTGAACTACTGCAGCTCCTTGCAATAAGGACTCTACAGCAAGTAGCGAAGGATGAGGAGAAGGAATTTCCGCGAGCAGCGCAAATAGCGCTCCAAGACTTTTATGTCGATGATGTATTGACAGTAGTCCAGTCAATTTAGACATCCGAGGGTACATAAATTCGCACCTAGCTGAAAATTGGTAGGATTGTTCAAAACACCGTTATAAATGAAATCTAAAAAGTCCCCATCGATCCGGCACCAGGAACCTGGATTTACTCGGGGTCAAAGGTCACAAAAACGGGTTTTTTGCGATTTTCAGCAAAACGGTAACTTTTATCATAAAATAGTGTTTACAAAGTTTGTAGATTATGCGATTACCTACAAAAAAGGATCTTATACATTTTCTCGTACGAATTGTCATTCATGAGATATCGCCGTTTTAAAGATTTACATAAAGCACTCATATCCCCTCACTTGCAACTTGTATGGCCGAATTGCCATTTACTTAAACTTTAATAACTTCTAGACCGATTATAGTAGAGCAACGTAATCAGGCTCATCTTTTAGGTAAATGTGTATTCTTTTATGTGAAAGAAATAACAGAAACCTGAGTGACTCCGTTTAGAAGATATGTAGGTTCAAAGTATGGGAAAACTGCTGAAAAACGACAGTTTCTTGGGATCAAGAAGTTCCATCAGAATATTCTAAAGAATGGGAAGAATTGAAAAGTCAATTAACCCATATCCGCGAAATAAAGGTTCCAAGATGGGTGCATTTACATAGCGCACAGGCGAATGTGCAATTGCATGGATTTTGTGATGCATCCATGGTAGCATATGCAGCAGTAGTGTACATTCGAATCATTGATAAGGATGAAAATACACATGTATCCCTACTAATGGCAAAAACTAAGGTGGCACCAACCAAACCAACTACCCTGCCAAGATTAGAATTGTGTGGTGCTGTTCTATTAAATAGATTATTACAGCAAGTAAAAACGGACATGCAATTGGGGGATATGGACTGATTCAAAAATAGTTTTATCTTGGATAAAAAGTCATCCTCGAAAATGGCGAACATTTGTTGCAAACCGAACAGCAGAAATTCAAGAAAACAGTCTAAACAACACATGGAGATATGTACCGTCTCAAGATAACCCTGCTGATATAGCATCTAGAGGGAGTCTACCGAAGAATCTCTTATGCCATGCATTGTGGTGGACTGGCCCTGCCTGGTTGGAGGGTACAGCAGAAAGTTGGCCAATTGAGAAATGTACCAAAGGTGACACCACATTAGAGATGGCGAATGTGAAATCGTTGACAACTCAGGAGCAACACGATGAATTCGGGTTAATAGAGAAGTTTTCAAATTTTAGAAAGTTGATACGAGTAACTGCTTACTGCTTACGATTTGTCAACAATGCCAAACAAGGCAATCAGAAAAGAACTGGGACATTTCAAGTATTCGAAATTGAAAGTGCGAAGATAAGGATATTACGACTGGCACAACAATTTATGTTCCCAAGAGAACGGGTGCAATTAAAGAAGACGGGACGAGTAGACAAGCAGAGCAAGTTATTTAAACTTGATCCATTTCTTGATGAATACGAAATTATACGAATAGGTGGCAGACTCAGAAGGTCTAATTTGTCATATGATAGCAAGCATCCTGTATTATTACAACCTAGGACACACATCACAGACATAATTATAGATAGGTTTCACTTAGAGAGCCTTCATGGTGGACCTCAGCTGGTGCTCAATATAATCAGAAGGGAATTCTGGATCATCAACGGATTGAATGCGGTAAAATATCGAATTTACCGATGTATCACTTGTGCAAGGCATCGACCACATGTTCAGCAACAAATTATGGGGGATCTTCCCACACCAAGGGTAACCCAAGCTCATCCGTTTCAGAATAGTGGAGTTGATTATGCAGGACCTATCACCCTACGAATGTCAAAACACAGAGGTGCTAAGACTTACAAGGTGTATATGTATATGCATATTTGTGTGCATGGCCACGAAAGCAATTCATATCGAGGCAGTGTCCGATTTAACAACCGAAGCATTCATAGCTGCATTTCGCAGGTTTATTGGAAGAAGAGGGATGTGCTCGAACATGTATTCCGATAATGGGACAAATTTCGTTGGAGCTGATAAAACATTCAGACGAATGATGAAGGAAGTCCTTAAAGCAGGAACAGAAGCTACAGCAAAAGAATATGCAGAAGGAGGCTTAACTTGGCATTTCATTCCGCCATCAGCACCCCACTTCGGAGGTCTGTAGGAAGCAACCGTTAAATCCACTAAACATCATTTGCGAAGAACGGCAAATTCAAGCAACCTCACGTTTGAAGAATTAAATACGCTGCTGGTACAGATTGAAGCATGTTTTAATTCCAGGCCGATTCAAGCTTTATCTTCTGATCCTAATTGCATGGAAGCGTTGGGCATTTTGTGATTGGGAGACCATTAGTTCAACCAGCCGAACCACTACAAGATGACAGGAACTTAGGAGTGGCAAATCGATGGAAGCAAATCCAAGTACTAAGGAAGGTGTTTTGGAAACGATGGTCACAGGAGTATCTGCTTCAGCTCCAACAGCGGACAAAATAGAATACTCCACAGCAAAACGTAAAAATTGGACAGATGGTTATTCTAAAGGATGATAAACAGCCCCCTGCCAGCTGGCAATTGGGAAGAATAGAGAAGATTCATCTAGGGGACGATAACAGAATTAGAGTGGTGACGGTAAGGACTACCACAACGATAATACAAAGGCCAATATAAAAGGTCATACCCTTACTCACATAGTCACTGACTATATGTGAACGATTGTAACGTGCCTTGGAGAACAGAGTACATAACATTTATATAAAAAAAAAAAAATAATAATACGTAATAATAATAAAAAATATAAGCACGTAATATTTCAAAAATAAAATATAATCATATAAAGAAATAATAAAAAAAACGATATAATAATAAAGTGGGTGTTCCTGCATAGGGTTTAGTAAAATTTGGTAGTTAAGTTAAATAATAAGTAATTATTTTTTCACAGAAAATGGAAGATGTACTAATTTTGACATGGGAAGACGATTGGGCGCCGCTAGGGGATGATCTCAGCATTCCGGTGACACCAGGTCGGTGGATAGACACAAAAGCAACGGAAGGAGTAAAGAAACTGCTAGGAACATGTTGTTTATTGGTAGCTCTAAATTTTAAGTACATCACGGACTCAATCTCTTTGCTATTTTTGGGATCTTTCGTTCGAGCGGGAAATGTTACTGGAGACTGGATCCGGAAAAAGAAAACATTAATGGAGAAGATTGATACTGGAACAGGATCGCCCGGTTTCGACTTTGATGCGGATGTCATCCGAGAGACCTATGACTGTTTAAAAATGCATATTGACAGGGATGTCCTCGACCCCGATTTTGTCATCGAAATTTCTCGGAAAATAATTGGTGATGGAAACTCCAACCTTGCCCTCACTCCTATGCTCACTCAGGCAAATTATAAGAATTTGACGGTTCTAAAGACAATCTGTACAGCACTCTCCAATTTCTCCTCTTTTCCATGGGAGGGGTTAATTAAGAGTGATGCTACAATCGCGAGTGAGTTCAGAAAATTCTCTAGATGCCTTAAGATCATTGGAACCGATACACTGGTAGGATTCCGTCAAGGTGGCGTGGCGACTTTGATCCCGAATATCGCATACTTGAGTATACAGCTTGACATAAGAGTGGGTGGCAATGAACTTCTACAACGATATCAAGGGGTTGGATCGGTTAGAGGAACTGTAAATATTAACAAAAAGAAATTGGACCTGTTAATTGAAAAATACGCTAATGATCCTGAATTTATGACACTCGACTATGAAAATGTCAAGAAAGCCCATATCACAGCAAAGGAAACTCCTGCAGCTGACATTTTAACTTCACTAAAGCGGAGAGTAGACTCTTTTCTGTCTGCAGGAACAGACGGAAATGCGAGCGACTCAGGGGGTGATGATGACGATGACAATCCTCCTCCACCAGCAGGAGGTGGTGGTATCCTGCCTGTAGATCAATCTGAACTAAAAAGAGCAAGAGAGGAATCAGGACCATCGCAATCGAAAAGACCGAGAAACAGAGAGCCAGGACCATCCACCCAAGAGTCAGCAGACAGTCAAGAGGAGGATGAAATGGTGGTTGAAGAGATTGCTGAACCCCAGAGCGAAAGGGAACCAACACCAGAACCGCTAGACGACTCACCTCCTCTTGATCTCAACCAGATAATAGGGATGTCAGCATTAGAATTCCGGAAAAAATGGTTGAATTTAAGTCGAAATTATCTAGAAATACATACGGGATTGGGAAAGCCACTCTCAAAAGGCGGGGACAAAAAGTATTTCGACACACTGCAAATCACCCTCCAAACTCAGTACAGATCAACAATTAAAAGTTTAGATGCCTTGAATGACATGCCGATGTTCTCAGCCGCTCAAGTGGCATTTGGAAGGCTCTCTCATGCAGAACTGTTCACATTGATGGTATTCCTTTCATCCGCAATTATTGCGGTCGCGAAGAATGCACATCTTAGAAGTTCCAAATTAATAAAGTATTATTATGATGATGTTTCCAGTACTAACTTTGTCGGAACAATCACCAACATAGTGATCTCAAATAAAGGAGTTGAGATGATTTACCCTTTCCCACGTCCGTATTCTTTAACTCTATTTAATCATTTTATAGAACGTAAGGCATACAAATTTATTCCGTTCAAGAAAACTAATCTTATTAAAACTGCAATGGAGTCACATACATTGACCCATATCATAGGAGTTGGAGTCGTTGAGAATTCTTTATTAGCGCAATACTTTATTGAAGAAATGGGTGAAATATTAAACACTGAAGCTAAAACCCTAGCAGGACTTAAAACGCCTCCCGCACCAGAAGCGTGATGATTTTAATTAATATCTTGCTTGAAGATAATTGAACTGTTTTTAAGATTTTAAGTTTTTAAGTTTTTAAGTTTTGATTCCTTCTTTTTTGAACTTGTTAATTTTTATAATTAAAACCATTTTTTTTTAAAAGCACCACAAGGTGTCCTGGCTGATCCCGAAATCCCAGTGACACCAGGGCTTAGATTGGAAATAAGCCCAGCACAAGCTGAAATACCAGTCACACCCGGAAGGGGAATCAATTGGGAGGAAGTGGATAAACTCCAATAAGTGGTGTCGACAAGGAAGGAAGATGTATGATTGACAAGCCAAGAGTATGATGTCATGAACCCAAGAAATCAAAAATTCTGTACGGTGACGACCCAAGAAGGGGAGTTTATAGATATCCCGTACCCAATAATGGATACTATGCCATGGGACTGGATAAAGACTAGTAAAAGAAGACGGCATACACTGTTCCTGGGGGAAGGACGAACACTGAAGATGAGCTTCAGAGAAAATAAGACCATTTGGTCCAGTTATACAATAAAAAAAAAACAAAAGGAAAAATAAGTTCTAGTTAAATCTGTTCTCGTTTGTTATGATTATTGATTGTTGATGTTAGATTGTTTAATTGGGTTTATTAATTAAACATATTGTTTGTTCCCGGTTTATTATGTTTGTTGATGATATATCAAGAGGCGGGAATATGTGGCGCAGCCACACAACAAAAAATTGATCCAACATTTCAATAGTTATCTAAAAAGAAATTTATTAGAAATCAAAATATATATGTACAATTTACGTAATTTAAGTCAAACTGGTAGCCAACTTGGATGGCTAAATAAGAGAAGTTTTTAGTACAAATTGTACAAGGTGTCAGGTGTGGCATGACTAAGGTCAGAGCTTAAAAGCTTTTGTCAATAAGGAAACATAGGAAGCAAGGCGTTAAAGCTTTCTTACTATAAAAGGCCGAGACGAATAATGGAAGTCGTTCACTACTGAACTAGGGATTACTAGCGAAATTAAGAGCCGTACACAAAACACCATATCCAAATTATTAAAAATAACACTAAATTAAATTTTAAACATCAATTCAAATTGAAGGCCAAGGTTAGAATTTATACTGCAAGTTGGGGATTACCAAACTGCAGTTTTTGTTAGAGTATTATACGTGAGGCTTCAAATTGAATTACAGATATTAATTTGAAGAGGGTTATATTGTTATTTTTTGGAAGATAATTAAGTCTTTCTCGTTATTTGTTTGTTATTACAAGATTTTAATTTTGAAGCTAAATAAACAAACTATAACATTAAAAGAAAAAAACGTGTTTTATTTCAATAAGTGTGCTTCAAGCAAACGAAGCAAATTAACTGGCATTAATTACTCAATATCAAGGAAGGGATATTGAACAGAACGTCTTCGATCTAATGCATCGAAACAAAAAGAGACACGTCAAAGAGTCACGGACGCACACAGAGCATATTTCATTTCATTTCATTTCATTTATTTACTTCAAGTACATCAAGATTTACAGTATCTTATACCGCTAAAAGCGTATGTACTATACAATTAAATGGCAAATTAAGCAAACAATTATAAGATGAATAAATTAAAAAAAAAAAAAAAAAAAAAAAACAAATTATATATAAAACAAATAACAGCATATGATCGACAGCGCATTGAAACGTGCATCATTTCACCACCAATATATATAAGTCGGAAATAGCCTATTCGTTACATGCACTAATTATGATCGACAATATGGACAAATAATACCAACACTGTCATGCATTTGAATACAAACCTGAATCGGTCGGCCTTTGTGGTACATCAATTCCATCATTGAATTCGCGGCCAGAAGCATTGAAAACATTATTGGCTGGTGCAACATCTCAATCTAAATTGTTTTTACTTACGTAAGACTCGTAAGTTCAGCTCTTGCTTCTTGCAACAAAAATCGTTCAGAATGAGCATGGTCGTAATTTTGAATCAACATTTAAGATTCAGGATAAAATGTGTCATCAAATTGGTTCTTTGTTCTCAATTGCTGATGCGGTTCTAAAATTTTTGCAAATGGGCGACGAGGATCAACAAATAAACACAATACAATCACATCGAACAGATGGACGAGCGACAAATAGTGGTGGTGCATATAATTCTATTTTTCCTACAATTAATTTCTTTTTGTCTTATTTATAATTTTATTTTGCATGTGCAGAAACAAATACAAGAAAGTTAGCGTGTTGAGTTTATACGCATATCGGTTAATAATTCGTGCCATTAAAGATAACAACATTCTCCGATGCCGCCAGCTATTTCATCAATACATCGTTGATATGTATGTAAAAATAGAGTCATAGGATACGTTAAAGTGAAAGTGAGCGTGAACAACACTAATGCGCCACGACTCTTCACACTCTTCCTATGGAACAAACAGTTAAAAAATTGACAACCACAAAAGCGAGGCCTTCCAGGATACGACGGCATCTTTAAGGCAAATACTTTAGGCCGATTATATACAGTCCATCCAAAGTAACGCGGATGCTTTTTTTACGTTTGTTGTTGGTTGTCGTTTCTGGGCCGACATCCTTTCAATATTTGCGAACAGTCAACGGTACATATGTACTTCAATACGTGACGCGAATTGCATTTATTGAAAGATGATAACCATTGGGATCTCACGCTTACAGATGCAGTACTGAGTCCCTCTCCTCAACAAATTCGTCAATTATTCGCTATATTATAGACAACATGTTTTCCGTCTGAAACTTCAGCTCTTTGGGATAATTATAAAGATTTGATGAGTGAGGATACTCTACATTGCGTTCGGATTGCTGATCAAGATACAAATATCAATTTTTCGGCGGAAATATATAACAAGACCTTAGTAAGGATTAAGGACATTTATATTCTCATTCCGAATATGCCACTCATTAATTTCGGCATGCCATTGACTAGCCGCTCAGAAGCAGAAATGATTAAAATAGATGTTCAGCGGAAACAACAGTTCGATACGACCGCTTTGGCTACTTCTGTTGCTAATAATGAGCAATTGCTCACTGCTGAACACAAGAATATGTATGATCATATAAATTTGTCAATTAACAACAAGGCGGATTCATTTTTTTGGGCGCACCACGTGGCACCGGAAGAAGGAGCAACCGCGAAGCGACTATTCCACAGTTTAAAGAAAACCTTCGACGACCAAAATATAAACTTTGATAATATTATCAGGTTTGCGTCGGATGGATGCAACGTAATGATGGGTTGGGAAAATTCGGTTGCTACTCGAATGAAGGAACTTTGTCCTGGCATCAGAATTGTGAAATGGATTTGTCATTCGCTTCATCCCTTCATCTATGCAGCAGTGAAGCATGCAAATGTCTTCCTCGAACATGTGAAGATCTCGCGCGCAACATATTCAGTTTTCTTGCACCACAGCGCCAAAAGACAGGCCCAATTCGCGCAGTTTCAAAAGTTTCTGCAAATTGATGTCCATAAAATTTTACATCCCAGTCAAACCAGGTGGCTCTCTGTTTCGTCCGTTATTGATAGAATTGTAGAACAATGGGATGCTCTTCGACTATATTTTGACGGTCAATGGATATCTGAACTGATTTCAATCAGTTGAAGAAATCCATTTGAGCCTCAACGATCCTTTTATGAAGGCTTATTACCTATTTTTGCAGTGGATCTTACCAAAAATCACTGGTTTAAATGAACTGTTCCAGTCCGAGAAAACTATTGTAAACATCATTCATGAACGCATGGTCGTTGGCTATACTGACATATTGACGTGTTTCATGCGCCGAGAATATATTTCGAGGACTGCTCTCAAGGATGTTAATCCTCTTGATACCAGCAGATGGTTAAGACCGAATGAATTGTACCTTGGTGTTGCTGTTATTAAACAGCTTAATAGAAGCGACATTTTGGCGAGACCTGACTTGGTAACTGGTTTCAAACAACGCTGTTGCCAATTTTTGGCCGTTCTAAGTTCGCAGATTAAAAAAGGTTTTAATGTCTATCTTTACTTTTAATTGAACTATTTCATGTAAAGTTTTCTTTTAAAAATTCATATATATTTTTTATAGGTACGATTTTGAGGATCCAGTCCTTTTAAAACTTCATGTATTAGCTCCTCAGATGGCACTTTCACAAAGGCAAAGGGAGATAACTCCATCTTTACTTTCGCTTGCAGCGCTGTTGCCTCGAATTATAGATCAATCGGACAAGGTTTTGCAACAGTTGGATGATAAGTGGCGTCGTCTTCCTTTAGAAAATATTCCAGAATAATTCATCAAAGAGAAGCAAGAAATTAATTGTTTTTGGCACGAAGTATGAAAAATTAAAATTTATTTATAAAATCAATCTTAAATATTATAACAAAATTCATGCTATGTTATAGCTGTTCATCTACAAGAACGAGATTGGTGAAAGACCTTACGCAACACTATCCAGTTTCGCTTTGAATGCTTTGTCTTTGCCAATTGCAAATGCCGATTGTGAGAGGAAATTTTCGAAAATTAATAATATAAAGACAAAGAAGAGGAATCGCCTGATGACCCCCACCATCAATGGAGTCCTTTTAGCCGATCAAGCAGTCCGGAAACATGGCGGATGTTGCGTTAATGTTAAGCCTACAACATTAATGGCAAAAAACATGACCAGCAAGCGTATTTACAAGCCAACAACGACATCAGATGAAAGCACGACAGTTGAAACAGTTGAAGACATAAATGAAAATATTTTGTCTGGTTTTGAAACCTTCAACGTTTTGGAAAGTGCAATCTAAAATTGCCAATATTTAATTTCTTCATTATTTAGTATGTATAAAAAAAGAACATTTATGTATTGAATTTGAAATAAAACATTTTTTTTTTGTTAAATAGATGTTTTAAAAAATCCGCATTTTTTTGGTACAATCCGCAATTTGAAACACTCGAATCCGCAATCCCTTATCCCAGGCATCACTGCCCACATATTTTATTGCCGATAGATAATATTTAAAATATTAAGAATAAAACCCATAGTGGTGACCAACCGACGTGATCCTTTAAAAAAACGCAAAAATTGTCAAAAATATCAGCAACAATAGTTCACGGTCAACAGAAAAACAGATTTTCAAAATTAAAAGAATTTAAAAATTTCATATGCAATGAGTAAAATAGAAGAAAAGCTGGACACGCTTATTAATTTTGACGAAATGAACAATAGTCAGGGTTTTCCGTGTGGTCAAATTAAGCAAGAGCCAGGCTGCGCATCATGTGGTGGCTGCAGATCATCATCTGAAGTAGGAGCGGAATATTCACATAAACTTAATACATCGAGCTTCATGCCCGTTCAACTAGCTAAATTTTGGAAAAGTAAGCCGAAATTATGGTTCGCAATGGCGGAAGCATTGTTTCAAGCCCGGCAAGTGTGGTCTGTGGAGAAATACATATGTTTTCGTCATCAGCGCTTTAGATGAAGACGTTCTAGTTCGCGTTACTGATATTATTGAAAGCCCTCCGGATCACGATAAGTATATTTCGCTAAAAGAACATTTCTTCTTCTTCTTCTTTGATCCGTTAGCTGGCGGTCCGAGCGGGACGTCCCCGCAACGGATACGCTGCTGTCGGTGCCGCTGGGTCCCGAACTCTATTCACGATATTTTGCACACTACAGCAACTGTAACGATGGACCTTATTTTTAATACTTAGTCCATAGCCCTTTATTATTTAAAACACTTTTTAGGCGTTTTGGCATACTTTCCACCAAATTCTCAATAATTTCATTTGGAATACGTTGCCATTCCTGCTGTATTCGTCGCCATAGCTCGTCCAGATTCGTTGGAGCTATTTGGTATTGTCCTAGCCGCCTTTTCACGATTGACCACAAATTCTCAATTGGATTGAGGTCGGGACTTTGGGCTGGTCACTGCATCAATCCAAAATTTTGCCCGGTAAGCCATTCCTTCACGATTTTAGACGTGTGTTTAGGGTCGCCATCCTGTTGGAATATGACTTCTTCTTCAGGATAGGCGCTTTTATCTACAAAGTCGGGAAGATGAGTTTGTAAAATGCGTAGATAGTCCTCTTTCCTCATTATTCCGTCAATTTTTTGTAGTGGTCCAAGGTGCCACCACGTGAAGCAACCCCATACCATGACGTTGCCACCACCGTGCTTCACTGTCGATTTAACATGGTGTCTTTGGATGGTCTCCCTAGGGCGGCGCCAGCAATACTGCATACCGTCGGACTGAAAACGATTAAATTTACATTCATCTGACCAGATTACACGTTTCCAGTCGTCTTTAGTCCAATGTAAATGTTCTCTGGCGAACTTCAACCGTGCCTTAACATTCTTCTGCGATAATGCAGGTTTCTTTTTTTTTACCACTGCGATGTAGCCAATGTTTTGTAGGGCTCTTCTTGCAGTCCATCGGCTAACGGGTTTATTTATGGCTAAAGAAGCCTCCTTTGGCGTTAATGAAGTATTTTTCCTCATCTTTGCCGCCATTAGACGTGCGTCCGCGTCCGTTAAAAGTTTTCGGGCTCCTCTAACTTGCTTTTTAGGAGTAATATTTCGCCTTTTCTGGACTCTGATGACCACTGACTGACTTATTTTAAGCTGCTTAGCAATAATCCGTGATGAAGAGCCATTCTTTGTCAAGGATACAATACTGTCCTCAATGTTTCGCGATAGTTTCTTCATAATTTTTAATATTTATGAAATTATTATATAAATTTACCCAACCTTCTTCCACAGTCGATAAAACACAATGAAAAATAAAGACCTTTATAACTGGTCATAAACCAAACGAAATTATCCGAATCGAACGATAAACTTTACATCTTTTCTCAGAAAATAACTAAAAACACTCGGGTGCAAAATTGAGTACATGCGAGATGTTTTTGGTTTTTTTATTTTTCTCTTTAAATGTGTCTTTCTTTGTCTTGCGTTTTAAAAATTTATTCGTGAATAAAAGAACATTTAATTACCGGGTTTCCAGATTCTCAGGAACGGCAACTATCAATACTGCTATCAGGCTTATCACTCGAAGGAAAAACTCCTTCACAGCTATTGAGAGAAATGAAGAAGCTCGCTAACCCTGGTACGTCAGAGGATATCTTGCGCACCCTGTGGATGAGATGCATGCCCACAATCGTGAAATGCATGCTAGCTACTAATGAAGGAGTGCCTCTGATAAAATTAGCTGAATTTGCGAATCGAATCGTAGCAAATAGTCCTCAAGTAGCCTAAGTAGATGCGATAGGTGCGTCGTCCCCCAGATGTAATAACGCTACGCAACAGGAAGCAAGGATCGAGAGATTGGAGAGACAATTTTCCGAACTCATAACCATTCTCCGTGATAAAGCTACTGAAAGTATAATCCAGGATTCAACATGTAGCTGCAAATGCAATCGTCGTCCTCGCAGTCGTAATCGAAGTTCCACTCGCTACAGGTCCGGAAGCCAAACACAAAATCAGGAAAACTAAGGAGGAAGTCGTTAAACGAGGTTGTTAATGACCATTCCAGACATCATATCACTACTACAGGACAACCAGTCTACGAACAGCCAAAAAGACTTCATGGCGAGAAATGTAAGGCGGCAAAGGAGGAATTTAAAGTTATGGTTCGCGAAGGGATATGCCGTCCATCAAAAAACCCTTGGGCATCTCTATTACATCTTGTAGCAAAAAAGACAGACGGATGGAGAGCGTGCGGAGACTATAGGCGTTTGAACGCGCAGACAGTTCCTGTCAGATACCCTATAGCCCATGTACACGATTTTGCACAGGCTACAAGGAAAAAAGGTTTTCTCTACGTTAGATCTAGTTCGTGCTTATCAAGTACCAATGGCTGAACCGGATATACAAAAAACAGCAGTAACAACCCCATTTGGTTTGTTTGAGTACATAGTTATGCCATTCGGTTCGAGGAATGCCACTCAAACATTCCAAACATTTATGGACTCTATATTAAGAGATTTTGATTTTACATATTGTTATATACATAGATGACATACTAATAATGTCAGAATCGATTGAGCAGCACAAAGAACATATAAGGATCGTTTTTGCACGTATGTACATATACGCGAACATTGTTTAACCATCAATATTCATAAATGTCATTTTGCACAAAACCAAGTTCTCTACCTAGGATGTCTGATTAGAAGGGATTAAGCCACCTCCAGAACGAATAAAAGCGATAATGGACTATAAACAACCAGAGACCTTATTAGAACTGCAACGTTTCCTGGGAATATTAAACTATTACCGTCGTTGTATTCCTAGGGCTGGCAAACATCAGGTTCCTTTGAATCAATTATTAGCCACGGTTAAGGTGCGGGCCCAATGAACGCCGTGCCGCCGAGCTCGCCTTGACAGTTCAAATGAACCTTGTGTCATAGACAAATCATACATAGATATGTAAAGTAGCCTCAAAACTGATTCCACTTGCTTTTAAGATTTTCGCGCCTGATCCCGCCTGATCTTACCAATACATTAATACTTCTTGTGTTCGCACATAATTAAGCTAAAACAAGAGAGCAAAGTGAAGAAGCAGTTGAGCATTGAGAGAGCAAACTCGTTCCTATTCTTACACACCTTTTACATATTATACTCCTACCTCTTCTATCACACAGCAATTGCATTCTCAAGTTTTATGGGAGGAGAGATCCATATGCGAAAAAAAAGAGTTAGGAAATCATCCGGTGCTCGAATTTTTTTGCTCCTTTATTAGAGCAGTTATGAAAATTGAATTTTGTGTCCTTCTTGTGTCAGCTTCTTGATATAGTTTTTTTTTTTGCCAAAAATTTTTTTTCAAAATGAATGTCACATATCTTGGGATATTTAAATTTTAAAATAGTTTCCAGTGACTTATAACATTTATCTTCCCATTGTTTACGTTTAGGTGAATTCTTTGATGGAAAGTTAAAAAAACGTCTTGATCTATCAACCGATGAAGATTTGCATGAAAAAATGCAACATCTACGTAAATGTGCACTCATTATGTCGTTAATCACAACAAACTAATGATAACTTTTTTACATAAATGTACAAGGAAATACGCTTTATAAAACAAAAACAAACAAAAATAAAAATTTAAATAATAACAACAATTAGAATTATGCAGAGATTAATACAGCTTCTTGTCTTAATTCACAGTACGTAAAAATGACCAGAACATTGCTAAAAATCAAAAACAGAGCATTAAAATTCCCTCCACCCTCTTTGTTTCCACGTTGTGCTCCTTTTCTGCATCTTTTTCGTGTAACAAAGCAGATCAAAATCATTCGAACAATTCCGAGAGCGAAGTTGTATAGTGAGCGAACAAGTGAGAAAATACACAATTCTCTCTGCGACCCCTTCCTCAGAAACCGGGTTGATGGAAATTTCTCTCACTAACACACTCAATGGTTCACTTGGTTTTGGTCGTCGGATTCATTTCATAGAACATTTTTCTTGTTCTAGTTTTCCCATCTATGTATAATTTGTCTATGCTTGTGTTTCCATCCATATGGCAGTGCGCCAAATGAAAAAGGCGAGCACGGCGAAACGCGGCGAACGTAGCTTCAATTTGGGAAATGTTCATATCCAACGGCGCCGCGGTTCGCCTTGACAGTTGCGACTTCACAGCTATTTAACTGAAAATTATTTCAAAAAAGTTTAAGTAAGTGCATTTATTTAAATTTGAAGATTGGAGGCAATTTATTCAATTTATTTATTGTTTCAGTTATGTTTGAAGAAAAATTAATTAACGAAATTTCATTGCGAAAATGTGTGTGGGACAAGAAAGATGTCACCTACCGCAATAAATTAATGAAAGAAAAAGCTTGGAGTGAGGTGGCTGCGGCTGTTCATCACTCTGGTAAATAATGTTACTTATTGAATTCTTAGTATTTTCCTAATTTGTCATCATATTTTTTTCAGTGGAGGATTGCCGCAAAAGGTGGAAATCCCTAAGGGATAAATTTGTGGCGGAATTCCAAGCGATGAAGCAGCCGAGTGGCAGCACTGCTGCTAGTACAGTAAAATGGCCCTATTTTGAGCAGATGATGTTTCTGAAAGATCAGATAACACCACGGAGGTAAATAAGAAAGCAATATTTTTGCAACTATATTTCTTCCCTACCTTGAGTTTCTAAAATAACTTGTATTTTACAGAACAGTATCAAATGTCGTACTCGAGGAGCCTGCACAACCGGCAGATCTCTACGATATTGACAGTGCGATGATGTCTCCTCCGTCCACGAGTGGTAGTTGCATGCAGTCAACGCATAATGAGGAGTCTACGGAAACTTCCTTCATAGGTTCTGCTTCAGGAAATACCCCCAAAAACAAAAAAGCCGAAATTGGAAGAAGACATCACGTCTTTAATCACTAAGATGGGCGACTTCGTTGAAACCAGAGCTTCCGGCGCCAACGTAGACCCAATGTTGTTGGTGCTCCAAGACTACATCAACCGCTTGGAGGAGGAGGACAGAATACATTTTAAATTTGAAATGCTACAAACAACGTATAAAAAAATTTTAGAGTATAAAAACAAACGCAAATAATATGAGTTTATTAGTTAAAAATTTATCATTATTTTGATCACTATATTTTATTTTCAAAAAGGTAGTCGCGGAATTGGCCCCTGAGCTCGTAGGAGTTGATAGTGGCCCTATTACTAGAAACACGTCCCACTGATGGTAAGGGCTGTACTTCTTCTCTCCATGAACCTTTAACTATTCCATCGCCTGAGTGGTAATCCACATATTCTGGTGCAATATATGACGGATCAGTTAATTTTAGGAAGTTGTGCAGAACAACAGTTGCCTTTATGATTTTTTCTGCATTTTCCGGAACCATACATAGAGTTGTTCTTAGTATTCTGAACTTAGCAGTTAGAATACCAAAAGCATTTTCATTGATTCTTCTGGCACGAGAGAGCCGCATGTTAAAATATTCCGACTTCTCAGGCAATAACCTACCAGGGTACGGTCGCATCAAGTAAGGTTTAAGTGGGAAAGCGGCATGGCATCGCCGACGAAATAATGAGGGAAATTTGTGCAGCTATTTGGCAAGGTTCTTCTTCCTGGAATTTTGATTTTTTTATCTTGTAGAGCTTTAGAAAAATTGGGAAAATGCAATATTCCTCCATCACTCTGGCTCCCGTATGCGCCGATATCTACTGCTGTGAATGTATAGTTCGCATCGCACACACCCAACAAAACGATGCTGTAGTTTCCTTTATAATTATAGTAGAAAGTTCCTGAGCATGGGGGACACGTAATATTGATGTGTTTTCCATCTATAGCCCCCACGCAATTCGGCATGTTCCACAGACGTTCAAAGTCCTGTGCTATTTGTTCCCATTCCGCATGGTTTGGTAGCGATAGATACAACTGTGCAAGTTGATCCCATATCACTTCCCGCATTTCCATTGTTATGCGTCGGAATGTTGTTAAACCCATTCTTTGCGACAATGCATGAAATATCTGAAAAGCGTAGACATTTATTTAACTAACCACCAAACCAAAAATATATTGACTTACAACAACGTAGTAAACAACCTGCACTCTGGTGGTATGGGAGCTCTTATGGAAAATTTGGTTAGGTGTTCTTTTAATAAATTTTTTAGAATATCAAATGATGCCACATTCATTCTTACAGCTTTTTTAAATTGTTCAGGATCTTCTTTTAGTTTTGCAAAGGAATTGTAATACAGGCCGTACATTGTCCTGTCGCGATACAAATCCCGCACCCAAAATTGCCGCCTGTTTTGTATTTTTTTTTTTAGCTTTTTGTATATTGCATAAATTCCGCAGGCCATATATAGCATATCCAACATTTCCGACATTTACACTGACTTTTAAGCTAACCAAAATCTACTTAAATTTTCACCATCTAGTTGACGTATACAATTGAAAAAGTGGAGCTGTCAAAGCTTTCAGTGGGCCCGGGTTTGCCGAGTTCGCCGCGCCTGTTGCGATATATCAAGGCAAGCCTAGTAGGCGCGGCTTTCATTGGGCCCGCACCTTTAAGAAAAAGGACAAAAGACCTGTACAGTGGACTCCACCAACAGAACAAGCATTCTTAAGAAGCAAGCAGAGTTTGGCCGAAGCTACAACTTTAGTATACCCGATACCTACTGCGCCATTGGCTCTTGTAACAGACGCATCCGACACAGCAATTGGCGCTACGCTAGAGCAACTAGTTGACGGAAACTGACTTGGTTTCTTTTCAAAAAAACTCAATGGAACGGAAGTGAGATATAGTGCTTATGATCGGGAGCTATTGGCTATATACGCGGCTATAAATTTTTTTCGGCATATCCTTGAAGGTCGTCCATTCATCATTAAAACAGATCATAAACCTTTAATCTATGGCTTCAAGCAAAAATTAGTTAAGGCCTCACCATAACAGGCTCGTCAACTCGATTTTATAGCCCAATTCAGCACAGAAATTATACACATAGGCCCGGCGCTGACAATATTGTTGCCGATGCACTTTCACGGATAAATGAAATCAATATGCCGTCTACAATCTCGGCAGAGGAGTTCCAACAAGAACAAGCTAGCGTCGAAGAATTAAAGCACTGGCTTCAACGGCGTTGAAGTTACAAAAACTTAAAACCAGTGACTCGGTAGAACTGTACTGTGATATTTCAACAGGATACATTCGACCCTATGTTCCAAAATCGTTGCGTCAACGAATCTTTCAAACAGTACACGGATTGTCACATCCGAACAGCAAAGCCACCTTCGAACAGTTACAGCAAAAGTTCATCTAGCCAGGAATGCAAAAAGACGTCAAACTTTGGGCCAAACACTGCATACCATGTCAACGTTATAAAATACATCGCTATAATAAAACTCTTCCGTCAAACATTCCAGTGCCTAGTCGATTTGCTCACGTCCATCTTGATATAGTAATTATGCTAGAGGTCTAAGATTTCAGATATTGCTTTACGATGATTGATAGGTTTTCACGGTGGCCAGAGGCAGTGCCTTTAAAATAAATGTCACTGCTGGACTGGGCCGGCAAAGAGTTCGGGCGTGTGCTGCCGCAAGTCCTTCCACTTCGCAATCTTGCAAATATGTATAACCAAATTCAACTACAATATAAGTGAAATAGTGCAATCTAAAACAGCTCCCAAAACAAACAAAAATAAAATCAAAACAAACATTAAAATAGCCCAATAAAAGTTAAAATTTTAAGTGAAGTGAAGTGCAAAAATCTAAGGAAACGTCACCAACGCGGAATTCTACCAACGCCGTACTGACGGACATCAAGTAAGTTCCCGTTTCCACCTCTCCCGCTCTTCCAGCTAGACATCGCCGGCGCTGCAACAAATATCGGCCAGCTTGTGGGAATCGTCTTGCTTTAGCAGGCATAACACTGCAGCAAGGCTGTTCCCGTAAGCTCCGATGGTTGCAACGCCGGCTGAGTCAGCCACAAATGAGGTCATGGACCTTGCACAGGAAAGGCCCCTAAACAATAACAAATATTTTTCCTTTGTTTTTTGTAATATTAGGGGTCTCCTCGCGAACTTTAATTATGTAATGTGCTATCTCGATACGCATGCCCCGGCCATATTCGCACTAAGTGAAACTCAAGTCACTGATATTGATTCCGATCAATTTCAGGTGGCTGGGTATACCTTAGTGCATAATTTTTCCGACCATAGGGGAGTCGCCATGTATATTAGGAATGACGTGGCGTTTCAAAAGGTGTACAATAGTACATCCTCCGAATTTAATCTTTTATGGATTAAAATTATGCTTCGTAGCCACGTCATATTCTTCTGTTTTCTATACAGAAGCCCTAATATCAGTAATGAAGCCTCAACGTTAGCCTTCGATGCTATCTCTGAACAAATCTCCGGATTTTTATCTTCCCACCCGGAGTGTGAAATCATTGTTGCGGGTGATTTCAACGTTCATAATGTCAATTGGCTAAATTACTCTAATGGCACCAGTGTTTCCGGCAAAGACGCCGAGATCTTTGCAGACCTAAATAATCTGCACCAAATAGTGAACTGTCCAACACGAGTTCCGGACGTTGAAGGTCATGGAGCCCATCTTCTTGACCTGTTTCTTACTTCTCATCCAACTCGATACTCCGTCGAAGTTAGCTCGCCCCTTGGTAACTCGGATCACAATCTAGTCAGCGCTAATTTCCCATATCCATCTTCTACTCCAACCAACGCAGTTCCTAAAAAAACTGTCTGGCACTATGGGAAAGCCAACTGGTTGGGACTTATACGCTTTTTTCAAGCTACTGACTGGAATTTGTGTTTCCGCAGTGCCAGTGCGAACTATGCCGCTTCCTGTATTACTAAAATAATACGGGCAGGAATGTGTTTGTTCATTCCTCATTCTACCATATCTATAAAGCCTCGGCCAAATAGATGGTTCAATGGGGAATGTAAGAACGCAATTCAAGCTAAGGAAGCCGCTTATAGAGCGTACAAACATTCCCCCAACGAGTCACTTCGGCGTGAGTATATCAAGTCGAGAAACTCCTGTAATTCCATCATCAGGAAGGTCAAAGCATCATTTGACAACAAATTGAGAAGTAAGATCCTCAACACACACGTAGGCAGCAAAAGCTTCTGGTCCTTGGTAACTTCCATCAAGAAGAATTTTACCTCTTCCTCAACCCCTCCATTCATTAATGGAAAGGAGGTGATAACAGAAAGCAAATCCAAGGCCGATTTACTGGCATCTCTGTTCGCCTCAAATTCTTCGTTACCTCAAGCTGATACGTCACCACCGGTCCTCGATCGCAACGCCCATTCAATGGACGGAATTTTCTTCAGGACACGAGAGGTGTATAAATATCTCAAAGAACTCGACGTCAATAAATCCACTGGCCCCGATAATATTCCCCCTATGGTACTCAAAAAGTGTGCCTCACCCTTGGCTAAACCTCTGCGCAAACTTTTTGCCTTGTCATATTTCTCCGGAGTTTATCCCAACTCTTGGAAACTAGCTCATGTTCAGCCCATTCCCAAAAAAGGTGAAGCCAGCGACCCTTTAAACTACCGCCCAATAGCATTAACTTCTGTTCTCTCCAAAGTTATGGAGACAATAATCAATCGAAGGTTGATGAAATATCTAGAATCTAACCTAATTATTCACGACAGGCAGTATGGCTTTAGACCAAAACGGTCTACTGGCGACCTTCTTGTGTGCCTGACCGAACACATCAACCAAAGCATCCATGGCTACGGTGAGTCTGGTCTGGTTGCTCTAGATATCTCCAAGGCCTTCGACAGAGTATGGCATCCCGCTCTGCTGTCGAAACTCCAAGCTATTGGTATTGACTCAGTTCTAAGGAACTGGATTGAGAGCTTTCTTTCTGGCCGTTCAATCAAGGTAGTATTGGATGGCGTCGAATCCAACCCCCATTCCATTTCGGCCGGCGTTCCCCAAGGGGCGATTCTCTCACCTACTCTCTTCCTTATATTCATTAATGATCTGCTCTCAATCCCCTCCAATCCACTTCATAGTTTTGCCGATGACGGTACTTGTCTCTTAGAACGTGAACTCATGTCCGAGTCTCTTAACTCGGACATTAAACTCATTCGTGATTGGGGCCGCAAGAATCGTGTTGAGTTCAACGAAACCAAGACCAAGTACTGTCTATTCTCCACTAAAACCTGCACCAACCTTCCCTCCATTTCAGTGGGCGAGGATAATATAACAGCTGATCCATACCTTAACATCCTCGGCGTGACTCTATCCAACGATTTGCGATGGAATAATCACATACACCAAGTCACCAAACAAGCGTACCAATGCCTCGGCTTCCTTAAGAGATGCAAGTTTCTCCTTCATCCAACTGCCTTGGCCACAATCTACAAGTCCTACATTCGGCCACGCCTTGAATACAACTCGTATATCTGGGCGGGCGCTCCTAAAACCACCTTGGCTTGGCTAGACAAGGTGCAAAACCGCGCCATCAAACTCATTGGCGATAGCACCCTTTGCATTGATCCTTTAAGCCACCGTAGGAATGTAGCAGCGCTCAGCAAGTTTTACCGCTATTATCATAGCGACTGCTCCACTGAAATCAAAAACCTCCTGCCTACACGGCAATCTTTCTCCCGCAACACAAGACTAGCCAACTCGGCTCACCCCTTCACCCTTCAGCCCTCCCCTTCACGCACATTACGTTTTAGCAGTTCGTTTATAAATAGAACAACTCGATTGTGGAACTCTCTTCCGCAGTCGGTGTTTCCGAGCTCATATAACATCTCAGAGTTCAAACGCAAGGTTCATCGACATCTACTCATGCACCCTCCAGACCCCTAACCTATCCTATCTCATTTTTCCTTCAGATCAAGCTTACTACTAGACATTGAACCATGACTTGTAAGACATGACGGACTAGTAGTACAAAGGGTGACTCCTAAGCTTCATCTTGCCACAAAAAAAAAAAAAAAAAAAAAAAAAAATGTCCGCTGATACAGTAGCGACAGCATTCTATTCTACTTGGGTTTCAAGATTCGGTGCACCGCAGATGATCACCACGGATCAGTGATCCTAATTTGAATGTGCCGGCTTATATACATAAAGGTGATGCTATATCAGACCAAGATGATTTATCCTTTAATCTTGCTCCTAACTTGAGGACATATTCTCGACGAAAACAACCGACTGAAGTTACATTCTGTAATAATGCTTGATCTGACTCCGTCACTGAGGAGGGAGTAGCTGTGGCGGCACTCAAACTATCGACTTCTACACGTTCACGGACTACTGTAGTTTTAAGTTTGTTATTTAATAATATTATATCCTAAGCATGCCATGTTTCGCCTACTTCCACTAATAGTACTTATAAGCGTAAGTCTTCTTTTGTCTTTTCTGTGAATAAAACGTTACTAACATTAATCCCTCATATTTTATTGCCGATAGATAATATTTAAAATATTAAGAATAAAACATATAACATGTGGCGACCCGACTGCGAAGGTGGTTCAGCGCCATCTACATGTTAAAAACGGTCATACACAACAACATGTTACAGAAGAACCACTGTACACAAACGAAGCAAAAATACTTTACTTTAGACCAAATGTAGATATTAATTTTAGGATAAGTAAGCATTGATGTATTTTAACGTTTAATTTATGAATTGTTTTAGAATTAGAAACCAGTTATCTTTGTACAGCCTTCGGGTTAACAACAATAATAAAATAATCCTATCCTATCTCCTATCTAATTATTATTCCTATGAGGATAGGGAGTCAAGTCCCCATAGGAAATTGGTGACCCCGAATACAAGCGAAGAAGGCCCGACGACGTTCGAACGAAGGAAGACCCGAATACAAACGAAGCGACGACGTCCGAAATACAAGCGAAGGAGGCCCGACACCGTTCGAAGGAAGGAAGACCCGAATACAAGCGAAGGAGGCCCGACGACGTTCGAAGGAAGAGGGACCCCGAATCCAAGCGAAGAAGGCCAACGACAAGCGCAGGAGGGAAGAGAGACCCCGAATCCAAGCGAAGGAGGCCTAACGACAAGTGAAGGAAGGAAGAGTTACCCCGAATACGAGCAAAGGAGGCCCGACGACGAGCGAAGGAAGACCCGAACGCGAGCGAAGGAACGAAGGAAAAAGCCACACAGAAAACCGTCAAGAGGCATTTGGACAAGGTGCAAAGAATGGCCTGCGTAGGTGTGAGCGGTGCTTTCCGCACCACATCCGCCGCGGCATTGGAGGCGCTGTTAGGTCTGCTGCCGTTAGATCTCCAGGTGATGAAGACTGCGGCAGCCTCAGCGATTCGGATGAGACGTGATGCCGCATGGCAGGCGTCAGGAACCTTATATGGGCACATGAAGATCCTGGATCGCATTAAAGGGATTAGGGAGCTCATGATGCCCATGGAAGGGATCACAAAAATGAGGGTGACCGAAAGGTATCATAAAACCCTCATAGGGAACGGAACGCTCCCCGAAGGGAGACCGGAAGACATATATATCTTCACGGACGGATCCAAGATTGACGGCAGAGCAGGTGCGGGAGTCTTCTCGGAGGACTTAAATCTGACCTGCTCTCTGGCTTTGGGGAATTACACCTCAGTCTACCAGGCGGAAATGCTTGCTCTGCTGCACGCGCTGGATCACATAAGTGAGGGTCAGGTGCAGGGAAGAAGTATCCTTATAGCACTGGACAATCAGGCTGTGATTAAGCGCATGAATCAGACAGAGATTAATGCGTCTCTGGCGTTGGAATGTGTCCAAAAACTGAACAGGTGTGCGAAACAAAACAACGTGACGCTAGCTTGGGTTAGAGGACATACAGGCATCGATGGGAACGAAAAGGCTGACAACCTGGCAAAACAGGGGTCAACCTCGGAATTCTGGGGACCGGAGCCATACTCTGCCATTGGCAGAGGGTTGGTGAGGAACTGCATCGAGAAATGGGTCGCTGAGGAACACCGGAGACGGTGGGACGCTATGACCACGTGTAGGCAGGCTAAGATGGTGCTTACGTTGCCGATTACCGCAGCCAGAAGAAGGATCCTGCATATGCAAAGGAGAACCCTCAGATGGTTGGTGGCACTGATTACAGGACACGGATGTTTCAGGTATCACCTAAAAAGAATGGGAATTCTGGAGGATGACACCTGTCGGATGTGCCTGGAGGAACCTGAGACGGCCACACACATAGTGTGTCACTGTCCGGCGGTGGCGAGGAAAAGGGCTGTCATAACTGGACTCCATTGGATGGAGGACATGAGGCAGACTCCCTTCAATCAGCTGCTTGCGATAACTAGGGGAGTCGAAGTAAGGGAGCAATGGGACAACCCACTGCAACCCCAATAAGATGACTCTAGGCAGAGGGACGAAAAGGGACCCGCAAATAGTGGTCTGATTCGGTATCCCTCGAAAATCTATATATAAGGACGATAAACAAGCGAGAAGAAGACGATAAAGAAACGAGAAGAAGACGATAAAGAAGTGAGAAGAAGACGACCCATTGCCGAACGCTAAGGAATTTGCCTTGAAGACAAAGGTTAGTAAGTTAGTATTTAGAGTTAAGAGGTTGTTCAATTATATACTTAGAAAAGTCAAAACACAAAAACACTCATATTTGTTGTAAGTCCACTAACCACGAGTTGCTAACGGTGAATTCGACCGATTTGACATAGTTTTCTTTCGTGCGTTGCAAGTATTACTGTCCGGGAAATACGGGAACCACGAAAGCAAATTGTAATTTTTTTGTCTTCTTCAATTCGGAAGTACACGCGAAGTCTTTTATACACATATATCCTCACAAACTGGGAAGGAATTGGTGACATGGATCAGCCACCTGAAACACCAAGTGCTGTGCAGGCATCAGCCAACGAACAACAGCCACCACCCCGTTTCGAAGCAGCTTCCTCAACGGGTCATGGTCACGAATACGAAGGCAATCAGATAAATGCGGTGTCTAATATTAAGTTACCACAACCATTCTGGAAGACATCTCCAGCCAGGTGGTTTGCGGTGGCGGAAGCCGCGTTTGGATTGAACAGGATCACTGCGGACTCTACGAAGTTTAGGCATGTCTTGGTTAATTTAGATAGCGAAATACTGGGAGTCATAGCGGACATAATAGACTCTCCACCAGAAAGAAACAAGTACGACACTTTGAAGACACGTATCATCACAGCGTTTGGTGAGTCTGTAGGGACATCGTCCTACTACTCAGCTATTACTTGACTGCAAAAGACTTTGCACAAAAGCATAGCCGACTTGCATCAAGTAATGGAAAAAATTAATTAATTAATTAGTTGTTTGACAGTTCTCGTGAAACATAAAAAAAAAACTAAGAAATAAATTCACCGAGTTTTTTAAGTTAAAAAACGTTTTTAAAAAGATAATATTTGCACGTAAATAAAATTAGGACAATTGTAGTAAAGATATTAACAAATCGTGTATAAATGTAATTATAATTAAAAGTGTTCATAACAAATAAAATAATAAAAGTGTTAATAAACGAAAATATTTTAACTGTTTAAAATACGTGGAGCAAAAGAATATAAAATTTTGTTGGGAAGAAGACCAACAATTGGTGACCCCGAAGAACACGAAGTTTATTGTAACCAACGAAGAACAGGAAGTTTATTGCAAGAAGAACGAATAATATTGCTAGAAGACAGAAAATACAAGAGGAATAGTGAAGGAAGTGTACAGGTCTTAAAAATTCCATATCCATGGTTAAAAGATAAGTGCAGATTTAAAAAACTAAATAAAATATTTTATTTAAAATAAAATTAAATATACTAAATAAAATAAGCAGTCGAATTGTGCACATTGTAAAATTATTTATTCTGTTTGGATTTTCGGTTATCGGTACACAATAGAATTATTTATTGTTTTGTTTTTTTCTCTTTTGAATTTGGATTTATTGGTGGACTTTTTAAGGTTAATCTTACCTGTTTAGTTGGATTGTTTTTTCACTACTTGGATTTGAATTAGTTTCTTCGTTGGTTTTGTGATTTGCTCATATCTGAACATGCAACGGGAAATCAATATGGATGACTCTTTCATCCTCGATTTGGAAGAGTCATTGCCGAGCCTGGAACAGGGGCGGCCGGCTCGACGTGGAGCTCGGGCAGAAGTTGAAGTAGCCTCCACGGCAAGGTTCAATCTGCCCGAATTCCACCAGAGCGACCCGCCGTCTGGTTCTACCAGGCTGAGGCTCAATTTGGGCTGAACGGGATAACTTCCGATAAAACGAAGTTGTCCCACATTGTGTCCGCTCTCCCGACGGAGGCGGCCAACATTTGCTACATGAGTTTCCGGACCTCAGCTCTGCCAGCTATACTGAGGATAAGAGGCGGTTGCTGGAACGATATGGTTTTTCGACCAGAAACCGCCTCGAGCAGCTGTTGGCGGCGCATGAGCCCGGAGATCGCAAGCCCTCAGATTTCCTCAGCTCATCAAGGGTCTTTGGGAGCGCAGGTTACCCAGAGACATCCAGGTGGTGCTTGCAGCATCCGCTGACCAGTCCCTAGGGCAGCTGTCGAAGCTGGCGGATACAGTGTGGGAGATCACTGCCCGTTCAGCCCCCGCTCAGGTGTCAGAAGTGGGAAACTCGTCGTCCCTGGAGCGGGCCGTTCTCTCTCTTCAACGCGAGGTGCAGCAATTGCGGACACTTGTGTTGAGGAGAGGGGCAAGGCCAAGGCCAGGAGCAGGCGGGTAGGTCTTCTGGTCGGCAGCGATGGAGCCGATCTCCGGTTCAACAACCGAAGGCTACAGCGACAGAGACCAGGGATCCCACCAATCGAGGAACGGTCCCCAAGGCTTCATCATCGGCACAAGCGCTACCGGGGACGCTCTGCTACTACCACTACCGCTACGGAAGTGAGGCAGAGAGGTGCACCCCACCGTGTGCCTTCAAAGGCCCTGGCTCTACAGCCAAAAGGACCGGAAGATGAAGGGGGCCCGTCACCCAAAAAATTAAATTGGCGGGGAGTCGCCTCATCCGCGGGCGTCTCTCAGCAGAGACGCTCGTGTAGATTATTTGTCCGCGATCAGCACAATCAGCTCGATTTTCTGATCGACTCTGGCGCGGACATATCATTAGTTCCCAAGCACACGTTTAGGGTACAAACAACATGCCCTAATTTGCTTCTGCGGGCCGCAAATGGATCCACGATCCAAACTTTTGGCGCGAAGTTGCTGGAACTGAACCTAGGTCTTCGCCGACGGTTCATCCACAACTTCATCATAGCCAACACCAACAAAGCTATACTCGGTGCGGACTTTCTCACAAAGTTCGAGCTCATTCTCGATTTTAAACATCGGGAATTAGTAGACTCACAGACCAGTCTGCGGACTGATGTCTGTACTACTAGTGAGTATATACTCGAGAGCTTTGAATGCCAACATCTTGGCAAATATAAAATATTGTTAATGAAGTACGCTTCATTAACACAACCACCAAATTTTAACCTACCGGTTAAACACAATGTGCAACACCACATTGTTACTAATGGGCAATTACCTTTCGTTACCGCTCGTAGACTTCATCCTGAGAAGCTCAAGGTGGCGAAATTGGAGTTTGAACATATGGTTCAACTAGGGATTTGTCGACCATCGTCGTCTCCCGCAGCATCTCCACTTCATCTGGTCCCTAAACGGGATACAAATGATTGGAGGCCATGCGGCGACTACCGTCGCCTTAATGCAGTCACAGTGCCGGATAGATATCCAATCCGCACATTCACAATTTTTCTGTGAACCTTCACGGATGCACGATTTTTTCGAAGGTGGATTTGGTACGTGCGTATCATAACATCCCCATTGCACAAGAAGACGTGCATAAGACTGCCATAATAACACCTTTTGGTCTGTTTGAGTTTACTCGCATGCCATTTGGGTTAAGAAATGCAGCCCAGTGATTTCAAAGATTTATGAATGAAGTCACAAGAGACTTAGACTTCATTTATGTCTATCTAGACGATATACTTATCGCTAGTAAATCCGAGGATGAGCATCTCACTCACCTCGAATTACTGTTTAAACGCCTTGAAAATTTTGGTTTAACAATAAAATTATCAAAATGCGTTTTTGGGGTCAGTGAGATCAACTTTTTGGGACATAGTATCGGCAAGGATGGAATCCTTCCATCACCCGAACGTGTCCAAGCAATTAATGACCTCACAACTCCAACAACAGTTAAACAAATTCAAAAATTTATAGGAATGGTGAACTTTTATCACCGATTTATTCCTAAACTAGAACAACTGCTAGTACCGATTAATGAACACTTGAGGGAACTCCTCAATTGTTCATCAACAACAAAAATAAGGAACAACTTCCTTGGCCCGCAGAATGCCAACAAGCATTCCTCGACGTGAAAGCCCCAATGGCTGCAGCAGTGATGCTGATACACCCACTAGAGGATGCTCAACTGATGCTTCCGATTTTGCGATCGGAGCTGTGCTGGAACAATTTAACGGTCACAGATGGCAACCATTAGCTTTCTTTTCCAAGAAGCTATCATCTGCTGAACGAAATTATTCTGCATTTGATCGCGAACTACTCGCAATCTTCGCAGCAATAAAACATTTTCGGTACTTTGTTGAAGGAAGAAATTTCGTGGTCTACACTGACCACAAACCTTTAATACATGCCCTTCACACAAAAACCGAAAGATCTCCCCGCCAAACAAGACACCTGAGCCTAATTTCCCAGTTCACAACAGACATCAGACATGTCTCTGGGAAACAAAACGTTGTCGCAGATTATTTATCTCGCTCATTAGCGGCCGACAACGTTGACACAATCACCTTCGATTTGCCACATCTGGCGAAAGCACAAGAAGGTGACAAAGAGTTACAACGACTCCAAGAGCATCCCAGTAGTAGCTCAAAGGTAAAACTAATACTCACACCAATCCCTTTCACAACTCATGAAGTTTGGTGTGAGATTAGCACGGGTACATTACGCCCATACATACCTTCATCATTAAGAAAATTAGCATTCAATGCTGAACATAGCTTGTCGCATCCAGGCATACGTGCCACAAGGCAAGCTATTACAAAAAAATATTTTTGGCCAGCGATCAATAAAGACTGTAACAACTGGTCTAGATCTTGCATAGGTTGCCAAAAATCTAAAGTTTCGAGACATACCAAATCTCCACATGAAGCTTTTAACCCACCAAATAATAGATTTGAACATATCCATATGGATATTGTTGGACCATTGCCCCCATCTCGAGGATATTCATACATCCTAACAATCGTAGACCGATTCACGAGATGGCCGGAGGCATATCCAATGCGAGACATCTCTGCTACTACGGTGGCCAAACATTTTGTCACCGATTACGTCCCAAGATTTGGCGCACCACTTGAAATTACAACAGATCAAGGGTCGCAGTTTGAATCAAAATTATTCAAGGAAGTCACAAGACTTCAAAGTACGCATAGGATACGTACCACCGCCTACCATCCACAAGCAAATGGGATGGTAGAGCGATTCCATAGACAACTGAAAGCGGCCTTAATGGCAAGGGACAACACTACTCATTGGAGTGAGGATTTGCCCTTTGTCTTATTAGGTATTCGCTCGGCAATTAAAGCCGATTTACAATGCTCACTAGCAGAACTTGTCTATGGACAAAATCTGAGGCTCCCTAATTCAATTTCCATCCCAACGGATGAGAACCTGATAGAGCAATCAGAATTTCTAACTCGGCTTCGTACGCACATGAAGGGCCTGTCGGCAACACAGCCCCAACAAACCGCACAGAAGGATGTGTACGTGCCGAACGCCTTAGAGAACGCGAACTACGTTTTCATACGTACCGATCGCGTCAGACGGCCTTTTGAAACACCATACGAAGGGCCATTCAAAGTAATCAAAAGATTACGTAAACATTTCGTCGTCAACATAAATGACACAAATAAGTCGATAAGTATCGATCGACTGAAACCTGCTTTTGAGTGTGACCGAGACGTTGAAGCAGCATCAATTCGCTCAGTACACTTCATGTAACGCTACGCTGGGAGGGGAGTATGTAGGGACATCGTCCTACTACTCAGCTATTACTTGACTGCAAAAGACTTTGCACAAAAGCATAGCCGACTTGCATCAAGTAATGGAAAAAATTAATTAATTAATTAGTTGTTTGACAGTTCTCGTGAAAACATAAAAAAAAACTAAGAAATAAATTCACCGAGTTTTTTAAGTTAAAAAACGTTTTTAAAAAGAATAAGTAATATTTGCACGTAAATAAAATTAGGACAATTGTAGTAAAGATATTAACAAATCGTGTATAAATGTAATTATAATTAAAAGTGTTCATAAACAAATAAAATAATAAAAGTGTTAATAAACGAAAATATTTTAACTGTTTAAAATACGTGGAGCAAAAGAATATAAAATTTTGTTGGGAAGAAGACCAACAAGTCATCTGAGACACGAGTGCGGCGTCTATTAAGGGGACAGCCAATTGGAAATGAGAAACCCTCGTTGTATCTCCAGCGCCTGAGGAATTTGGCTGGAGGTCAATGCAACAATACTGCGTTCGCTGTTCATTGAACAGCTACCTGAGCAAGTACGTGGTATCATAGCCGTCAACGATACTGAAGATCTGAGCGGGTTAGCACTTCAAGCGGATCGGATTGTTGAAGTCATGCAGCCGCACGTCTATGCGCTAGAAAGGAAAATGCACGAGGATCCAGATAAGGGATTTAAGCAAACGCCAACGGGACATAACACAAGAGGCGATAACGCAGGAAGAGGTGACAACGCGAACGACAGCGTCATCAGCGAGCTGAGACTTGCTGTTGAAACTCTGTCGAAGGAGGTGAGGAATCTCCGGTCAAGGTCACGTGGTAGAGACAACGTCAGGAACGCACGAGGTAGATCGAAATCGCCATGGAGAAAACCACAGGAGAACAGTGGAACTTGTTTTTACCACCAAATGTTTGGAAACAAGGCACGTAAATGTCGACAACCGTGCTCTTGGAAGAAGAATTCGGAAAACTAGGGGAACCGACGAGTACTGAGGTGTCCGTCGGTCAGCGATCAAGCTCAAAACGTCTCTTAATGCAAGACCGAAAGACTGGCACGCGATTTTTAATTGATACGGGAGCTGATGTTCAACGCCGTAGCGAGGGTCTCGGGGGCCCTTGTGCAAGATTTCGTAAGGGGCCCTTGAAAATGAATTTCTAAAAAAAATGTGATTTCGAAGCCTTTTCGAAGTCCATTAAAAAAAGGTTCAAAGGTCGTGAGAATATATATAATATATTTCTGCACTTGTCTGTTGCATTGTAAAAAACTTTACGCCCAATGCATGACGCTCATCCCATGAAATCGCTACTTAATGCATGTAAATAATAAAATCATAAGCTCTCTAACAAAGCAGCGTTCATTAAAAAATAGGGTTCTCGAAAACATTTTCTATTAGATCTACTAATAAGAGCGTTCTAGGAAAAAAAGTTTCTCAGGGGCTCTTTCCATAAAAAGTAGATCCAATTTTATACAATGTTATAAAAACGTTATCGAAGATCTTTTCTAGCTCATACTTTAAAACGAATTCTAAAAAAAAAAATCTTCGGGGGCCCTGGTGCGCCGCACCGCCTGCACATGCCTAGTTACGGCGTTGCTGATGTTTCTGTGCTACCGAATAATTTTAGTAAAAATTGTCAAAATGATTCTGAGTTTTTTCTTTATGCTGCAAATAATACCAAAATACCGACTTATGGACAAATGAGAATGACTGTTGATTTCGGATTAAGACGCATCTTCACATGGAACTTAATCATTGCTGACGTAGCGCTGCCGATTGTAGGAAAAGATTTCTTACACGAGTACCATCTACTTCCAGATCTGAGGAATCGGAAGTTAATAGACGGTATAACGAACCTTACCGCGTATGGCACGCTGACAGCAAGCAAGACGCCAACAGTTACAACGGTAGGGGAAGAGAATGAATTTCTCAAGCTAGTCAAAGAAAATATCGACGTCACACTAAGAGGGAAGTACAGAGAGCCGAAGCACAACGTGAGGCATTACATAATCACGAAAGGTCCACCTTGCTACGAACGCCCCCGACGATTATCACCAGGCAGATGCAAAGCAGCACGAAAGGAAATCAACGAATGGATAGAAGAAGGTATTGTTAGCCCCTCAAACAGCCCTTACGCAAATCCCATGATGACAAAGAAGAAGGACGGAACATGGAGATTATGCGGGGATTATAGACGATTAAACAAGATGACGTTACCAGACAAATATCCTGTACCGAACATACAAGATTTTTCACATCGTTTGCATGGATGTACCTACTTTACAACGCTGGATTTGGAAAGAGCGTATTTCCAGATACCAATGGCACCTGAAGATCGAGAGAAGACGACGTTAATAACACCGTTTGGACTCTTCGAATTTAACGTAATGCCATTTGGAATAACAAATGCCGCACAATCTTTTCAACGGTTTATTGACACAACGTTACGAGGATTGGAGTTCTGTTTCTGCTATGTGGACGATATTTTAATAGCATCGTGGTCAAGGGATGAACATATTAAACATATAAGAGAAGTCATCCAACGACAAAAGGATTATGTGCTTATAATCAAATTAAGCAAGTGCCATTGGGGGCAGAAAAAGGTAGAATACCTCGGATATGAAGTCTCGAAGGACGGGATTAGACCACTGGAACATCGAGTACGCGCGATAAGGGATTTCCCCAAACCAAACACGGTTCAGGAATTAAGGAGATTCTTAGGAATGGTTAATTTCTATAGACGATGTATCAAGGGTGCAGCAAGTATCCAAGCACCTCTGGATTCTCTTACCACGGGAACGAAGAAACGGGATAAAAGACCCATCAACTGGAACACAGAGACAGAGGCGGCATTCGAAAAATGCAAGGAGGAATTAGCAAAAGCCACGATCATTGCTCATCCAGCAGAGGACACACCACTGAAGCTGACGACCGACGCGTCTGACATTGCGATTGGCGCGGTACTGGAACAAGACATCGAGGGAAAACGACAACCGTTAGGATTTTTCTCAAGAAAGATGTCGGAAACACAAGCGAGATATAGTGCATACGACAGAGAACTTCTTGCCATATTCTCAGCGATTAAATACTTTAGACACTTGGTGGAAGGACGAAATACAACATTATTCACGGACCATAAACCGTTAGTGTATGCTTTTAGCCAAAAATCATCATACATAAGGATTTAGCTACGTGCACACATGTATTTATGAGGGTAGACGGAGTGAAGAAGCCATTGGACCAGCCATACACTGGACCCCATCCTGTTATCAAGAGAGATAATGATGCATACTATACCATTGATGTCAACGGAAAACACTCAAACGTCTCAATAGACCGATTGAAGCCCGCGATTTTACAGGAAACAACTCTTCAAGATGATTGGATAACGAGACAAACGCCAAAACAATACGAGGGACCAGCCGCAAAAAGGAATCTGGTACGTTTCGCAACACCTAACACCTAGTGACGGTATTACTCGAAGGGGAGTAATGTGGCGACCCGACTGCGAAGGTGGTTCAGCGCAATCTACATGTTAAAAACGGTCATACACAACAACATGTTACAGAAGAACCACTGTACACAAACGAAACAAAAATACTTTACTTTAGACCAAATTTAGATATTAATTTTAGGATAAGTAAGCATTGATGTATTTTAAAGTTTAATTTATGAATTGTTTTAGAATTAGAAATCAGTTATCTTTGTACAGCCTTCGGGTTAACAACAATAATAAAATAATCCTATCCTATCTCCTATCTAATTATTATTCCTATAAGGATAGGGAGTCAAGTCCCCATAAACAATACTAACATGGCACCATCTGTTATGCTCTAGATCTATTAAAAAGGAAAGAATATTCCACCACGAACTAGAAAACGGGCGAAGGTTCCAGAAGTTAGCTAAATGGGAAGCTTGGATATGTAAATGTGGTAGAAACGGCATTAAAAGGTCAGTTTTGATTTGAAAAGTGATGAAAGTGTTCTAAAGCGACCTAAACTTTGAAAAGTGAATTAAAAAGCGATAAATAGAATTTAATAGTGTGAGATATTAATTTGCATTTATTATTTAAAAAGTGTATTCCTTAATTAATCCGACGAATCCACTAAGCCGTAAAAATGTAACAATATAGATGTCGACGCAATCAATTTTAAAACACAACAATCATTGCCTGGCAATGAAATATCATTCAAATCGATCGACACTTTTTAATAGATTTTCCGTTGCATAAAATTGTTTATATTTAAGAAAAAAAATTCGGCTCATAGAGAGTTAACCAATTTAGTCCAGTGGATAGCGGATACTGATCGAAGAAGAAATGCAAAAAACGTCGGGGTGTTTTGGTCATGTTTCCGAATGGATGATAACCGCTTGGCAAGTAAACTTCTCGGGCGAGACCGTCCCGCAGGCTGGAGAATCCAGCGATCGGCACCAAAGAAAACCTGGCTATAGAATATCGAGGGTGACCTAAAGAATCACTGATTATTAGTTACCGAAACTCTAGGGGTCGCCAAAAACCGGCAAGAATGAAAACGGACCTTGAATAGAGTTCGAGACCCAGCGGCACCGACAGCAGCGTAGCCGTTGCGGGGACGTCCCGCTCTGATATCCAGCTAACGGACCAAAGAAGAAGAAGAAGACGGAGGCTTAAAGGGTCGATGGAAGAGCAAAGGGTGATATCGTAAATGAGTCTGATGGCGCGGTTTGGCACCTTGTCCAACTAAGCCATGGTGGTTTTTGGGGCGCCCGCCCAGCTATACGAGTTGTATTCAAGGCAGAGCCGAATGTATAACTTGTAGATTGTAACCAGGGCAGTTGGCTGAAGGAGGAACTTGCATCTCGTGAGGAATCCCAGGCATTGGTAAGCTCGTTTGGCAATTTGGAATATGTGATTATTCCATTGCAGATCTGAAGATAAGGTTACGCCTGGGATGTTAAAATATGGGTCAGCCACTAGATTGTTTTTGCCTACTGATATAGAGGGACGGGCGGTGCAGGTATTTGTAGAGATAAGGCAGTACTTTGTTTTGGTTGCGTTGAATTCGACACGATTCTTGAGGCCCCAGTCAAGAATGAGTTCAATGCCCCCGTTAATAGAATTGGACATGAGTTCACGGTCACGCATTTTTTGATTTTGCCATTTCCCTATATTTGGCAACACTTTTCCTGAGCCTGTTAACCTGTAAAGGCCCAGTTACATAGCAGCATTGCGTTGCGTTGCGTAGCGTCTGTCAAAATTAAAACTATGTAATTTAAATTGCGCAATGTAGCAAGCCCCATTTAAATTACATAGTTTTAATTTTGACAGACGCTACGCAACGCAACGCTGCTATGTAACTGGGCCTTAAACCGCGGAAAATTACACTGTTTTATTTTTTTGGCTGTCCTTACTTTTTACTATAAAAAAAAATTTACCGCATGTTATTAAATAAAAGTAAAATAAATTTTATATTGAAATAAATAAAATATGATCTTTGTTTTTTATAATAAAGATATTTCCCATCATCAAATAGTTCATTACAAATTCCAGGATATTGGGAACATGAAAAATATGAGTGCGTACAAACAAATTTCGCTGACTGTATGTATCCACCAAAATAATTTTTTGCAGATCTGTTCCTTCCTTCATTATACCATTTTTCTATCCCAGACTGTACACTTGCAATCTTCTTTATTTAAAGGCGTTGCAACGTACGTATTATTTAAATATTAGAAAATAAAAGTAGGAACATTTTTACGGATGGGTTATCTTTTGGCGTTATTGAAGGGAGCACAACCTCTGATTACACTATGCAACAGCAAAAAAATACCAATATCCCGAATGCTAATTCTTATTAAGTATATCTAGTAAACAACAGAAAACCAATTTGTATTTCAATATCACGTCCCAAACGGGGATAACGGGAATCTTACTTTGCTTCCTTTCTGCAACACTTGTTTGAGAGTAGTCATAAAAATGTATTGTTGCTGTGTTCAAAAATCATCAAAACAGTTAGATTACTGGTAAATTTACAAAATGCCACTAGTTTGTGATAATTCTCCTAACATATTTTATGTTTGTGGTCAATTTACTCCTAAAAGTGAAAAAAAGACAATTTCTCCTTTGTTTAAGAAGTGTTATGAAACTTATTTTAAAATTACAATTAAAAATCAAGATAAATCGTGGGTGCCTAAAGTGTGTTGTTTAAAGTGCTAGAAATATTTGACGGGTTGGCACAACGGTACTATAAAACAGATGCCTTTTGGTGTACCAATGTAGTGGCGCGAACCCAACAATCACAAAGACGACTGCTACTTTTGTTTAACAACTGTGAAGGGTTTTTCAAAAAAATCAAAACCCTTGGTGAAATATGCAGATGTGCCATCAGTGTCAATGCCGCTACCACATTCTGCAGACGATCCAGTACCGGAAAGATTTTCCAGTTCGTCGAGTTCAGAGAGTTCTATGGTAGAAGACAGTGAAGAAGGCCCTTCTAGTGGAGAGGTATTTCTAAATCAAACAATTACAGAACCACATTTTATTAGTCAATCAGAACTAAACGACCTTGTCAGAGATTTAGATTTGACTAAAGAAAAATCAGAAATATTAGGGTCGAGATTAAAGCAATGGAATCTTTTGCAAACTAACGTTAAAATTACAACTTATCGAAAGCGTCACATTTCTTTAGCTACCGTTTATTCAAAAGAAGATGGATTAATATTCTGTAATAATATTGATGGATTAATGTCAGCATTAGGTCACAGACATTTGCCAAAGGAGTGGAGACTATTTATTGACGGATCAAAACGAAGTTTAAAGGCAGTTTTACTCCACAACGGGAACATTCTTCCATCTTTGCCTGTAGCATACGGCGCTCACTTAAAAGAAACCTACGTTATTTTAAAACAAATACTGGAAAGGATCAAATATGAAGAACATAAATGGCAAATATGTGCAGATTTAAAAGTAGTGGCTTTAATTTTAGGATTGCAAACTGGCTATACGAAATATTGTTGTTTCCTCTGTGAATGGGATAGTCGAGTGCGTTCAGATCACTACATAAAAGAAAAATGGCCTTCAAGAACCGGTTTTATGCTTCGTCAGAAAAATGTGAAAAATGAACCATTAGTACCATTTGAAAAAATCATTTTACCACCGTTGCATATCAAACTTGGTTTGGTAAAAAATGTTGTGAAAGCGCTTCAAAAAGACGGTCCTGGATTTTTGTTTCTCAAAACAAAATTTCCTTCGTTAAGTGAAGCGAAAATTAAAGAAGGAATTTTTATAGGGCCTGATATAAGAAAGTGTTAATCAATGATCCCGCTTTTTTATCTAGCCTCAGTTCCATGGAAAAAAATGCATGGTTGGCTTTTGTCGACGCACAGTGGCGAGATTTTTGATATTTCACCCAAATTACTCTAGAGTTCGTAATTTTTAAGTTATTGACAATTTTTTTTTAAATGTTCATCTTGAATTTACCTATCGATCCCTCTAGCTAGATTTTGAAATTTCATTTTCGTTTTTTTAAATTTTTAACAAAAAGTCTAATTTTTTCAAAAAAATACTACTTTTTCTATTCAATTTATTCTAACTTGCCGAAAATTTAAGTTTCCGTACTCATGTTTTTTTTAAATGTTCGTCTTTTAGTTAGCTATTAATCTGTCTAGATGAATTTTTGATAAAAGGCTGATTTACAATATTCCGTGATTGCGGTGCGTCAGCGAGACGAGTTGTCGGACGATACTCGCTATCGCTGGAAACTCGCAGGTAGAATTACAATAATGCGAGTACGAATCTAGTTCACTATGTCAAATTTTATAGTTTTGACACAATATATGACAAAAGTAACAACATTAATTTTCTATATTTAATTTTTATATATTAATGCAAATAATATCTTTAGATAAAGAAAATGCGTTCTTCAAGAACAACAAAAACCCTTTTTTACGCTACAATAGCATACCTAACATACAAAAAACTAAATAATTCAAAATTAAGAAGTAAACGAAGATGGTGGGTTAGGCCCGTTTATCAAGACCGAGATAAGATAGGGTATTTTGAAACCACCTTTAATATATTAAAGGAAGAGGATCCTGAAATGTTTATTAAAGTTACTAGGATGAGTAGATATCAATTTGATGTTGTTTTGTCCTTAGTGCGTTCCAAATTAGAAAAGTCGTCTTTCCGGAAGCCCATTACAGCAGAATGCCGTTTATTTATAACACTGATGTAAATATTATATTTATGGGCTTTTTCATAAACGCATGATTGCAGTCATTTGCAAGTATTCTACTATAGACTTTTCATTGCTGAATATTTGCCAATGACTGCAGTCATTTTTCATAAATGGCCTATGTGCCTTATATGTCAATATCACCTTTGCGTTACAGATGACAGAAATAATTATTTAAAATTCAAAAATCTATCATAATGAGACTTGTCATCGCCTCTCGGAGCGTTAAAATTTCAATTTTTCCAACTGCTCTCGTCTCGTATTATCGCAAATCGCTGCATTGTACATTGCGGCATTGGAACACACGATATGGAAAACGTTTTGACAGTGCGTGCGAGACTCGTCTCGTTGTCGCATCGCACTCTCGCAACATTGTAAATCAGCCTATAGTTTTTGAAAACTGTTAAAATTACTATCAAATATCAAATCATTCAGATTGAAATTTTTTGGTAGAGGTTTACATATCACCCTGTATTTTTGTAACCCTATGAGAGATTTCCTTGAGTAATCTACGCAGAATACTCCCGCCTATGTGAAACGGTAAAAGTTAAGGCTTCAACTCACCAACTTCCAGAGTTATGTGTCGTCAAAGTCAAAATTTTGTTTTTTTTCTTCTCTAAAATTTCAACTTCAAACACCTTTTTCTCCAAAAAAAAAGTAGGTATGGAATAGGGATGCTGCCACTACTGAATACAACATCTAATATAAAACAAAAACGTGTGTCACTATTTCAAACAAATTTAAATAAAAACCAATAAATGCTTTTCACTACTAAATCTGACGTGATGTAACAATTTTATTTATACACTTCAATTGCCTTTAAGGTGAAGAATCATAATTACATACTGTAAGCCCAATGAAATAAAAAAGTATTTAATTTGTTGCATAGTGTTATTTATGGAAAATAGTTTCTTCAAGGGGTTATCGCAGCTGTTTTGGAACTAGCCCATACGGTAACCCAATTTGCTTTCCTTAAGTGCGACAATTGTTTGTGTATCCTTTGCAGTAATAACGGTCCTGAACATTTCCCAATAAAAAAAAGTCCATAGCCGCTGCCAACACTGTCGAAATATCATACAAAAAAGTACAAAAGTCAGTACAAAAAATAAACCAACAGATTTCCCTTTATTATTCAGGCACCCTGTAAAAAGTCCTTAACTAAATTCCTTCCTTTTTTTCAAAACCCAAAGTTCAAATAAGGAAGAAATTTTAGACTAAATTGGTCCAAGTTGCGCCCATGATACTTACGGACACAAACCTTTAACAACTTTGCACTTTTTTGAAAGCCCCAGAAAGCTTTCATCTAATACAAAAACCGTTGAACAAGTTTATACCACTTACCTTGAGCTTGACTTTCCGCATGCACTTCGTCTCTTCCCAACGGTCCAGTTCGTCCCATTCCTTGCCACGTCTTCTAACCAAGTAGTAACGGTACATAACGATGGTAACCGCAACAAGGAGGGCGAGTCCTGTCCCGGTTGCAGCCCCTAGCACAGCTGAGCTCACCATGACCATGGGGGTTGCTTTCCACCGAGCACAAAAGAGTTGACTTTAAAAAAGCGCCTTTGTTCGTCGGAGTCCTTTCTGTAGCAGCAACCTGCAACATTTCAAAACGGAAAATTTTAGTTTTTTTTTCAGGATTGTTTTTTAGGAGTTTGTTTTTAATGTTTAAGTAGAATCGCATAGCGTCCTTCGCTTGTTGAAAGGATTTAACCGAAGCATGTTTACGATGGAAGAATGATTAAATGCATTCGCAGAAGGTCCTAAGTGCAGAGAACACAAGTAAAGATTTTTCCTGCTCCTCATCTCATTTATTTTTAGAATCTTTATCTGCACGTGTACTCGTCCTGTATCTGCCTACAGCATAACATCCTACCGGGATTGGCCCCCAGGGGCGTTCCGTTGCAGAACTAGATACACATTAAGGATTAAAGGCTTTCAGGACCTGTTGATTCGTATTAGACCTTGTAGGGGACCCTCATCTTATTTCTTTTAAGGAACGGTTGTCACAAGGATTTAGTTCTGGCGTATTTGGATTTCTAATGTGGACTCTTTATCGCATTAAGCCCTACTGAAATTGTTACAATCCTTTGTGTCATGTTATTTGGGGATGAGTTGTTGAAAGGTTTGTATTTGTGGGTGAACGTGATTCTAGAAATTCTTTCAGCTTGTTACAATGACACCGTCGCTTTAACAATTGCACCTGAATTATTGTTGTCCAAAAAATCATTTCGATGACTAGAGTTGAAATGGGATAAGAGCTTTAGATTTGTTTTATTCATGATATTCATAAATTTACCTTGACTTGAACTGGGGATTTGTTTGAAAATATGCTAAAAAAAAAGTTCAAATTGGGTAGTACATTTTTCAAGTTGTCCAGGTCGTAATCTTTGAGAGTTATATTTGTCGTAGATAAACATTTCAACAAAATTTTACCTGGAATTCGAATGCCAATAAATATCAGATTTAAATCCGTCTGCCCATTATTTACATTTTGGTAGGCTGACATATACGAGGTGTGGCTATTAAATAACGAGACTGACGCTGTAAAACATTTTATTTTTATTTCATACATTTTTACTTGTTATCACCTACAGTATACACCCCTCCTCTATCCCTACAACGCTCCATGCGAATCTTCCATTGTTCGAAACAGTGCCGGAAGTCTTTTTCTGGCAGCTCCTTCAGGACCCGTGCCGCTTTCTCTGTCACAGCTTCAACAGACTCAAATCTTGTTCCTTTTAATGCAGATTTCACCTTAGGAAACAGATAGAAGTCGCACGGCGCAAGATCCGGCGAATAAGGCGGATGGTCTAACACTGGGATGCTGAATTTGGCTAGAAACCTCTTAGGCTGCTCGCACACTGCAACAGAATTTGTACGATTTTGTGCGAATTCTGATGAAATTGTATGCTATTTCATCGGAATTCGCACAAATTCGTACAAATTCTGATCCAGTGTGCGAGCAGCCATAACAGACAATGCGGAATGTGTTGCGACAATGCGTTGCTCTACTGTTACACTTAACATTTTTCCGGCGAAACAAAAAAACAACTCTAATGGGAACGAAGGCTACGGCTGTACTGATTTGTTTACAGAAGCGAGAGGCACTACATTCGAAAGAGAAGGCTTCACGATAACAGCTGTTGGTTACTGGCGTTTGGCGCATGCGCACTTCTTCTCCAGCAGCGTCAGTCTCGTTATTTAATAGCCACACCTCGTATGTGGGTGTATATTTTACCACATTACGACAGACCTAGTGACTTTTAGATGATGTATTGGTGTGAGTAGTAGTTTTTCTTTTAACCCTTTGCGGAGGTACCCTCGAAACTGTTTTATCTCGTTGTCCTCTTTTTGAGCTTAAGCTAATATGGCAAATCAAAGGTGACGAAGTCGATGTTGTCGCTCGCTAATGAGCGGGGCAAATAGCCTGCGACTAAGTTTGTTTGCTGAAAACGTGACAGATGTCTAAGGTTAATTGAGATATCAGATGATATTGAGATACTATGGCTAAGGAAGTTAATTTCTTGCGCACCGAAAAAATACTTTTTCAACTTAATGGTTAAGCCAAAGTTTTTTGAGTCGTTCTAAGAGCTGGTCTAGATGAAGTCAGATGATCCGCCTCTGGTCTATTTGCCACCAGAATATCATATATCTTGATGCCCCGAAGACGGACGAAAAAAATGTAAAATCTTATAACAGGAAGATTCTTTAACAATTCGAAAAAAATATACATATTCCGATTGAAGATTCACTAGAGGAAGTAAAAGATGCATTCCATCACACCCTAGATAGAACGCAAAGAAATTGTCCTAGACATGATGTAGATTGCCAGTGCAAAAATCGGCCATGAAAAAACGTATCAATCAACAATAGCAGGTTTCAGTCTTGTAACGGTCGGTCGGAAAAATTATTTTTTTGGGAAATTTATCTTGAAATCACCTTGTAGATAATGGGAAATTTTTTTTGAAATCACTGTGGGGAAAAATGAAAACTTTTAACAGGGAGGCGAGAAAAAAATTTTTTTGGAAGGGAAGGATTTTGTTTTTTGGAAAAAAGAAAAAGAAAAAGTTAGTCAGAAGGGGGAGGAGCTGTGGTTTTTTGGTGGAAAAACCGAAAAAGTTGTATTATTTGTAAATCCGGAAAATAACTTGTAGTTTTGGCTAAAGTCAAAAGGAAAGCTGAACTTCCAAAAGCTGGAAGAATAGAAACGGGAGACCTAACCGAAGGACCTGGCCGTATCCGGAGGATGTGGTAGCTGCACCCTGCCCACTTGTTCCAGATCATGAAGAGAGCTGGCTGGATGAATTTGTTGTAAACAATTACGCCATTTGTCAACGGCTACGCATTAGCTCAATTTAAATGCGCTAGCTCTGATACAGGCTCTACATAATTAACTGGTTAAAGGTCAGGGTTAGGAATCCTTGACATCATTTAGAGGAAGAAAGGGACCCCTTTCCCAAGAAGCTCTAGTGCGATTAATACGGAGGACCCGAACGGGGAAGAATATTTTGGTAGCAAGACCTCTGCAGGCCCTGAGGTAGCATAAATTCATGTTTGTTTTGCATGGTTTGGAGTGGTTTGCCTTAATACTTATAAGTTGTGTTTATCCTAACATTTTTTCTTTTACTTACCTGTAGGTTAAACAAACATATTTACATTATTTTTATGCACTCTCCATTAACCCGGATGCATTTAACTGTACTCTTTTAAAACTGCATGGGGTTATTGGATCACACATACATTTGTTAATTCTTATTGATAATGGTGCTCCATTTGCCACATTCATTGAGTGGTAGGGTAAGGATGCCGAATATGAGATAGTCGCCAAATATGAGATAGTTAGGTTTCGGCGAAACTAATCGCCGCAGCCTTTTGGCGCTACAGTTGTAGCAGTCGCTACTTGTATATACGCGTTTCGTTGTAATAAGTTTTATTCAAGTATCCACTCAGTTTCTGTTCTAATAATTTTAAGCACAGTGTTTTTGGTTACGTCACAATTTGGATTCTCACTACTACTATTAAATACACTTGGGGAATTTCGATTGTCATATCACGTATGTATACACTGTACACAGAAACAATTTTAAAAACATAGCCACACAAATATTGTGATATTAAAAATTATTTTGAATTTTTGTAAGAGTATTAGTTAGGAGCTTATTCGATAAGGAAGTCTCCTATAATAAGTTGTATAATTAAAAACCGTTATGTAATTTTCGGTGTGACATAATAAAAAAATAGAAAAATCTTAAACTATTAAAAGCTACAACTATTAAATATAGTAATAGATAAATGTTAAATAAACGTATTAAATAAAAGAATAATATTAATATAAAATATGTGAAGTACAAGTTTTAATTGGCAATATATATACATATATCACTTATATATTGCAATGAGATGAGGGAAGACGCAAAAATTAGTACGTCCCCCATTTCATATTGGTGACCCCGACATTAGAAGAACGAAGAAATTTTTTCAAAGAAAAAAGAAGAAAGAAGAATTTTAAAAAATTTTTATGAAAGAAAATTTATGAAGAAAGAAGATATGAAGAAAATTTTGAAAATTTTACGAAGAAAAGAAGAAGATTCAAGAAAGAAAAGCATTTGGTGAAAAATTTTAAGAAGAGGTTCATTTTTTAATAAGGAGACCAAGTATTTATTTTAATTAAATATTTTTCTTTAATTTTAAAATTTAAATTGTATGGAATTGCTTACACTAAAAAAAGAACATTACACTTACACAATTTAGTAGTGGTGACAATTCAATTTATTTCCTCTTTCAAATATTTTTCCTCTTAAAAAATTTTTTTTTTTAGGAAGTGAGACTTGAATAAAATTTTCGGGAATTTATTTAAGTTTGAGTATTAATCGACTCTTTTCGCGAACGTCCACGGGTGTTATTTTAAAGTATCGCGAAGTTTTTAAGTAAAGTCGAAATTTTATTGAACTTCTTTTTACGCGAGTTTTATTTAAAAAAATTGTGATTAATATGAGTGTCCAAGGTGGTGATAGTGAAAGAATGCACGTTGATAATGAGAATATTAGTGCATCGGCTGTTAAGCTACCAACTTTCTGGTCTCCATGCCCAGAAGCATGGTTTATTTTAACAGAAAGTGAATTTAACTCTAAAGGAATTAGACTAGATGAGACTAAATTCGAACATGTGATACAAGCTCTTCCTTTAGAAATAATAATGAATATATTGGACTTCATTCAAAACCCACCATCGGAGAATAAGTACCAAGCATTAAAAACAACATTAATTCAAAGATTTACAGAGTCTGAAGAGAAAAAGTTGGAACAATTATTATGCAATTCTGAGATGGGAGATCGAAAACCATCAGAATTTTATAGATCAATGGAGATACTTGCAGGAACATCTTCGAATTTAGGAAAGGACCTGATTAGAAAACTTTGGATGCGAAAATTACCGCCTAGTATTAACATCGCATTGATGTCCTCTGGTAAACAAAACATTCAAGATATTCTAACGTTAGCAGATAAAATTTTCGAATGTTCCAGATTTCAGTATACTTCATCCATCAATGATTGTTCTTCAAATCCTTTTATAAACCAAAAATGTATTAATATAAATAACATTGATTATGCTAAGAAGGTTAATGATTTAGAGAATAAAATTGAAAATTTAACAGATTTAATTAAGAAACTTACATTTAATAGGAATAATGAGTTTCATCATAGGTCAAGGTCTAGAAGTAGAAGCCGTGATAGATCGAAATACAATAATAATAATAAACCATTTTGTTGGTTTCATTTTAAATTCGGCGACAAAGCTAAAAGATGTATAAAACCTTGCAATTATAATAATCAAAAAAACTAAATATCCCTTCAGCGTGTTTTAAAAATAATATTCCAAAAAAATCTAATAGACTTTTTATTTACGACAAAGAAAATAAACTTAAATTTCTAATTGATACAGGAGCGGAATTATCAGTAATACCGAATTCATATTGTGGCAAATGTAAAAGAAATCCAAATTTAATTCTTACAGCAGCTAACGGATCAATTATCCATACTTACGGAGAAAAACTTCTTAAGATAGACTTTGGATTAAGGCGAGATTTAACTTTTCCGTTCATTATAGCAAGCGTCGACAAACCTATTATTGGCGCAGATTTTCTTTCTGAATTCAATTTGCTGGTTGATTTGAAAAATAAGAGAATAATAGATGGTAACACCGAGTTAACAGTTAATGGAATCATGATTAAAACAGATTCTCCTTCACCCAGGCATTGTACCTTTGATAGTGAATATGGTAATGTTTTAGCTAGATTTCCCTCTCTAACTCAACTTCCACGCTATGATTTACCTGTACGACATAATATAGTGCATACTATTACCACTAAAGGTCAACTACCATTTTCAAGACCTAGAAGACTCGACACTAATAAATTTAAAATCGCTAAATTAGAATTCGAGCACATGGTAAAATTAGGCTTATGCAGAACATCTTCGTCATCAGTCTCATCAGCACTACACATGGTTCCAAAGAAAGATTCCACTGATTGGCGACCATGCGGAGATTACCGGAGACTAAACTCAATAACAATTCCAGACAGATACCCGATTCCTCACATTCAAAATTTTACGTTAAATTTGAATGGTTGTACCATATTTTCGAAGATTGATTTAGTGAGAGCTTACCATCACATACCTATGGCAGAGGAAGATATCTATAAGACAGCGATAACTACACCTTTCGGTTTATTCGAATTTACTCGAATGCCCTTTGGACTTAGAAATGCTGCTCAAACTTTCCAACGATTTATGGATAGAGTTTTAACTGGTTTGGAATTCGTTTTTGTCTACATTGATGATATATTGGTTGCAAGCAAAAATAAGGAGGAACACAAGAAACACTTAGAGCAGGTGTTTGGCCGTTTAGAAGAATATGGAATAAATATTAATCCAGGGAAATGTCTTTTTGGTGTACATGAAATTGAATTTTTAAGTCACAAAATTACGAAGGACGGGATTCTTCCTTCTGAAAATAGAATTAAATTCATCCAGGATTCCCTTCACCTACTTCCATTAAGCAGATTCAACAATTCATAGGAATGGTAAATTACTTTCACAGATTCATTCCACGATTAGCAGAGTTGTTAAGCCCCATTCATATACATTTAGTTAGGGAGCTTAAAAAACCTAAGAGTTTAAAAAATTTTGAGTGGACGGAAGAATGCGAAGACGCGTTCGTCCAAGTGAAGAAGGCTTTTATTTCGGCAACGTTATTAGTGCATCCAGCAGAGAATCCTACTTTGAAGTTGACGGTTGATGCATCAAACATTGCGATTGGAGCAATGTTGGAACAAATTAACAACAATGAAAGCGAACCTTTAGCGTTTTACTCCAGAAAATTAAACAATGCAGAAATTAAGTATTCTACGTTTGACAGAGAGCTTTTGGCAATGTACTCAAGTATTAAGCACTTTAGACATTTTTTGGAAGGTCGTGAATTTACAGTATTCACGGATCACAAACCTTTAACATCCGCAATTTGGACCAAAGCGGAGAAGTCCAAGACAAGCAAGACAATTAGACTATGTTACCCAATTCACCTCCGATATAAGATACATCAAGGGAGAATCAAATGTAGTAGCTGACACTTTATCACGGGTAACCGTAGAAAATAGCAATTGTGACGCGGTTAGCGACAAGCAAATAGATTTAAGCATTATCGTAGAAGCACAAAAGGATGATACAGAGTTGAAACAGTTAATTGAAAACCCAAATAAAAGTTCGAAATTCATTTTAGTGGAAACAGATGTACCTTTCTTAGAAAGTAAAATCTGGTTAGAGTGTTCCACTAGTAGAGATCGTCCATTCGTACCAGAGATATTACGAAGAAGCATATTTGACAAAATCCATAACTTATCACATCCAGGAATACGAGGTACAAGGAAATTAATTACAAGAAGATATTTTTGGCCTAGGATGAATACTGATATTAATTTATGGGCGAAGTCATGTATAACGTGTCAAAAAGCGAAAATTCACAGACATACAAAATCTCCGATACAAAAATTCCAGATACCTATGGGAAGGTTTGAACACATCCATGTAGATTTGGTAGGCCCATTGCATCCGGTGGAAGGATTCGTATACTTGTTAACAGTAGTGGATCGATTCACCAGGTGGCCGGAAGTATACCCACTAAAGAGTATTACAGCCAGCATAGTAGTCAAGACATTATATGAGCAATATTTTCCGAGATTTGGGATCCCATTGACAGTTACTACGGACCAAGGAGGTCAATTTGAAGGAAAACTTTTTGAGGAATTTTCAAAATTATTAGGAACCCATAGGATTCGAACAACAGCGTATCACCCACAATCAAACGGAATGGTGGAAAGGCTACACAAACAGTTAAAAGCATCTCTTAGAGCTAAAATGTCTAATCCGAATTGGTTGTTGCACATCCCAGCTATATTACTAGGTTTAAGAACAACAGTTAAGGAGGATCTTAATTGTAGTCCGGCTGAATTAGTTTATGGTCAAACACTACGTATCCCCGGAGAATTCTTTGTGAGGGATCCACACCAAGTATCAGATCCAACAGACCTAGTAGAACAATTACGAGATCACATGAGGAACATCGTTCCAACAGATTCTCGGGATCAAAGAAGAAATTTCTATGTTCCAAAAGACTTAGAAGATTGCGAATTCGTGTTTTCGAGGACAGATAGAGGTAGGGGATCCTTGCAGGATCCTTATGAAGGTCCTTTTAAAGTTATTAAGAGAAATAAAAAAGTTTTCACGATTGACGTCAACGGAAAAATAATGGTAGTATCAATTGATAGATTAAAACCCGCCTTTATTGAAAAGAAGGAAGACACTGAAAAACCAGTAACTAGAAGTTCAAAGAAAAAAGTTTCATTTCGGTTATAAAATTAAAAAATTTTTTCGTTTTATTTGAGTAATTAAATATTAAAATAAAGTTTGATAGTACATTCATTGACGCTCGCGCTGAAGGGGGAGTTATGTAGCAGTCGCTACTTGTATATACGCGTTTCGTTGTAATAAGTTTTATTCAAGTATCCACTCAGTTTCTGTTCTAATAATTTTAAGCACAGTGTTTTTGGTTACGTCACAATTTGGATTCTCACTACTACTATTAAATACACTTGGGGAATTTCGATTGTCATATCACGTACGAGGCCGCGTGGAAACAAGTCGAAACGTGTGTTAGTGCTTCCTAGTCCGAGGCGAAGATAGGTTGTGTACGCGCGGTTTTTTACGGAACCACAAAACCAAATTTTTGTCATCAATTATTTTCGAGCTATGTTATAACTTTATAATTACACTAAATGATTTCAATTTACAGTCATTGTCTTAATTATATGATTAATTTTACGATGCATTTACTGTTTTGTTACATTTTCTTTCCAAGAAATAATAGGCAGCCATTTTGTTGAAAGTAGATGTTTTCCTAATATGAGACACGCAGGGGCTCCTAAAATGAGATATCTCATTTTAGGATACACAAAAATACGGCTATTTAAAAAATCTTTTTTAGATGCCGCCGATCAAAAGGAAATCCTGAGATCACGATGCCATGATACGGGCCGTGAATGCAGTGCGAAGCAAACAAATGGGTTACTTAAAAGCGTCAAAACATTTTGGTCTTCCTAAGGGGACCCTTGAACGTTATGTCAAGAAAGACGCTACTGCAGAAGAACTTGTCAAGGTTCACATGGGAAGACCACCAGCTTTACCTGACTATTTAGAAGCAGAACTAGAAAAATATTGTAAAGAATTGGACAAAAGATTTTATGGGTTACGTCTGAAGGACATCAAACACATGGCGCTTCAATTGGCAATCAGAAATAATCGCAAGCACCCATTCAGCTTGTCTAAAGCATCTGCTGGTAAAAAGTGGTTACGTGGGTTTATGAGCAGACATCCTGATTTATCAGTTAGAACACCTGAAGCAGTTTCTGATTCAAGAGTAAAAGGATTCAATCCAGTTGCCGTCTTTTTCTCTCAATCTATACTCAAACCCAAAAGAACCTAATATGAGATACTATCTCATATTAGCAACCCTTAGTATCTCATAATACGAGACCATTTGCCTGAGACGTAGTTTCTGAATTTTCCAATATTATCTGATATAATAAAAAATGTATTGCACTCAGCGCTAAACGGTCTTTCGTAGATAAACCTCATCAAATACCCTATCGAATATTGTAATTTTCATAGTGATTAGTGCAATCATTTATTTTTTATGGCCAAAAATAAAAATGGTATCTCATATTCGGCATCCTTACCCTAATATATTGTTTTAACTCACGGTTCTGTGTGTAACAAAAAAAAAAGAAGAGAAAAAAGAAAACAAAAAGAAAAACCTTCGTCAATCAGACATTAGGAAAGCTTTGGTAGTCTCGGTTATCTAACACATTTTAGTTCATGAGTTCATTTTTCAGTAAATAGTAATTGTACCTGAATGTAATATTATCGTTAATCATACTTATAATAATTTTGGAATTTATTTTGGCTCCTTGTTGGAACTATTTTCGACATTCCTGGGTGTTTGTTTCGGTTCCGGGGAAGTTGTGTTTTTTTCGTTAGATTACTCGATTGTTTGTAACAACGTTTGTAAAAAAACGAGAAGTATTGGTGCCACTACTGCGCGTTTTTTTTTTATCTTTAGCGTCATAATTATGTTCATATAATAATGGTATAATAATAATTTTATCTGACAAGGACCTGTACCTATTGTTTTGAAAAGTTGATGTTTACGATTATTCATTGTTTGGGTTATTATAACTATTGGTCCTGTGAAGGACAAAATCATTAAAGGATTATAAAAATAATGTCTGTGTGTTAGATTTCTTTTGTGGAATGGTTGGGTGGGTGACGCTTCTTTCCAGGGTTTCTTAAAAAGTGCCTGTTCCTGAAGCTGATAGCTTGCATTATTATGAGCTGTCAGGGAAGCGGAGGGCAATAACACGGCTCAGGCGAGGCCCGAAGGACGATCGGAACTGAAGATGAATTTTGTTAGTCGCAGGTAAGTGGTGAACCATACGGCGTATAGGCCCGGCCACACACCCCACGACCCCTCCGGCGAGCTAGATAACTCCGTGTGGCCGGCGTAGGAGTTCCGGAATTTTGTTTCCTTTCTTATGTATGGTATTGGCTCCTTGGTCATGCTTTTCCGGGCTTATGGCTAAGGGGGTAATACCTCGCATAAGTGGCGCCCCTTATTTTATCGCGCCATTATGCTGTTACAGTCTATATGACGAAACAAATGAAGAGATAAAAATTAATCAGCTTTGCTGATGATGAATAATTTGGTGATCGCAGACGCGAGACTCCAGTGTTAAGGTGTACATATAAAGTTACCTGAAGATCTCCGAATGGAAGAACTCAAAATGCAATTGACCAGATACTCATAGGCCATTCATATACGAGGGACTATGTTTCCGCAACCAAAAGCTTTGCTGCAAGTTGTAACGGTCGCTGTAAGAAAAATTCTCATGAAACCAAAATTAACGACCAATTATTAAAAATCACGATAAATTAAAAGCTGGCAACCCCATACACACCAATACCAGGCCAAAAGTTCAGTACCGTTGGACGAAATCAACTTCGACGGCACTAAAACGACGAAAGAAGAAAAAGGCGCCAGGAATGCGGGATAACGGTGCGTGTTTTTGTTCCTGCCTACGACAGATCGCCTGTGATCAGGCGTTTTCGATAGAAAAAAGGGAGGGAGGCTGGAGCTTACATGCCAGGACGGGCGCGTCGGGATGAGTTCGAGGAGGGTTTAGAAAAGTTTGTCACCATGAGTGGTGCTGGGATTTTTGATTTAAGTGCGTAGAAGGGAAATCGAGAGATAAAAAAAATTGTTGTTCTTTTAATAGTTAAAAAAAAGGAATTCGACTTGTTGTGAGTAATAGTAATAAATGGGAGAATAGAGGAAATTCTCTATTTATCGATTTAACGAACTTCTTTACAGGTATGTATCAATCAATGAAAATCACCAAAGATTTTTCTTATCTATGATGGATGTGTAATAATAACAAGGCAAGTAGAAAATAAATTTCGAATTTACACTAAATGAAAAGGGAAAGTTTGCATTACAGCAGAACTAATATAAAAATTCGGAGTAATCTGCACGAAAGTTCCCTCCTTTTCTTCTTTTATAAAATTCGCGTGTGTGCTTTTATGAATAATAATAATTTTTTTTATCATTAATTGATCATGAGAATAGATCAGATTTTATTTATTTTTACTGTACTATTTACGATAATGGAAGTATTGGAACAAATTGCATCATTTAAGTAACCGTTATACAGTCGAGTTCCTTACAAGTCCACTCCTCAATTTACAAATAGAACACGACAGTTCTTTTTGGAAAAAGACCATAAACGTGTTATTTTCAGTCCTCTAAATTGTGAAGCAATGCAATTCGGTATATGTACGTATTTCAAGAAACTCGTTGGAACTAGGTTATCATATCCTTATATATGTAAAATGAAGATTACTAAAAATCAAAATCTAATAGCTTGGAATTATTATTTTAGACAATCTAGATCAAATTTCAATAAAAACAAAATTTCACATTGGCGATGAAATTTAGGTAAATCAATTTACCAAATACAATCTCAATAATCGGAAGCACCTATTGGTATTATATTTGTAAGTATTTATCTTTCTACATTTTTAAAGTATGCCCAAGGCACACAATAATTTTTTTTTTTCTTATAAATATTTTTGACATTGGTGAACTATTATTTTATTTTTATTAAATTCAAAGTACTTTGTTGATAAAAGTAATATCTAACACACAATTAAGAAATCAACATGTAAAAGTTTCTTTTCTTTACTTTTAAGTAATATAAAGTAAATTAAAAGCTGTAAATTTTACTTATTAATTAAATAAGCGAACTCAATTGATTTTTATTATTGTTTAAATAGAATTTTTAATTAAAAATTCACATGAAATGTGAATAAGGGAGATTTAGGACGTAAAATTTATTTAGAATTTTTGTCGCCACAAAAATTTTGACTTTGAAGACACATAACTCTGAAAGTTGATGGGTTGAAGTCTTAACTTTTACCGTTTCACATAGGCGGGAGTATTCTGCGTAGATTGAGGCCTTATTCAAGGAAGGGTTACAAAAATACAGGGTGATATGTAAACCTCTACCAAAAAATTTCAAACTGAATGTTTTGATATTTTACAGTAATTTTAGCAGTTTTCAAAAACTATATAAAAAAATTCATCTAGACAGAATAATAGCTAACGAAAAGACGAAATTTTTTTTAAAAAATTAGACTTTTTGTTTAAAATTTGACAAAAACCAAAATGAAATTTCAAAATCCGGCTAGAAGGATCGATAGAATTCAAGATGAACATTTAAAAAAAAAATTTGAATAACTTAAAAATTACGACCTCTAGATTAATTTGGGTGAAATATCAAATATCTCGCCACTGTGCGGCGGCTAAAAAATGGAGGGGCTACTTTGACATAATAGTCCAATCAATCTACGGAACCACCATGTTAATTTCCAGACAATTGAAGGCAGGAAAAAAAAAATATGGGCGTGTAGAACACTTAATTTGAAGAATGATAGCGTTTTTTTTTTACGGAACTGCATTGGCGAACTTAACCTAAAAAATTCGCAAAAGTCAAAAAACCGGTTTTTCGCCAATAAAACAAAAAGTTGAGCTCGGATCCGAAAAAGTTAAATTATAAAGTTATAGCTATTAAAATTATCTTTCAATTGATGTGGTACAAAATATTGATTAGTGTCTTATACATGGAGAAAAATGCTAAAAACCGCTAAAAATCGCTTCTTTTTCTTTTATTTTTTTCGTTTTATTGATGCGACCTAGAAACTTTTTATTTGGTAAAAATGTTGCTTTTGGCAATCTGAAAACTCATAATTTTTTTTGGCTCGAAATTTTGTAAAATATGGGTGAAATTTCGATTTATGTAAAAAAAAGCGTTTTCGTAAAATCCTTCGTCTACAGCTCCTCGACCTCGTAGGACATTTTTTCGAAGCTCTTTTTCTTCGTTAAGAGTTGGACTATCATGCACTATAAGTTAAAATTGGAGTTTTTCAATTTTATGTACAAAAAACTCCACCGCAAAAAAGACAAGTTCTTTTGCCGCAAAAAAGACAAGTTTTTGTACTGCAAGTTTTTTATTTTATTATTTTTCGACTGTAAACTACTATTTAATAAAAGTTTATATTCTGTTTAGAGAATATAAACGTATATTGAATCTAATATCTCACACTTTTATAGGAATAATTTGTTTTTGGTTGATCTACATGAAAAGTAGTTGAAGAGTTGCATGTTGTATTTTGAAGAGTTGGGTTTATTTAAATGGTTTAACGTTGGTGGTTTTTAGAGAATAAATAGGTAATTTGGTCATACATTATATAAATGATAATAAAAGTTGGTTTTTTGGCATGGCTTTTTGCAACTATAAAAAATTGTTTCATTTTTCAATTTACTTTTATTGTTCTCGAAAAATTTTGTTATTGCAGACTTCTAGAGTTAAATTAAAAAAAGCTATAGAAAATGGCCCTCGAATTTCGAGTCCTGGATGCGGCTATTTGCATTAATTTTAAATATTTTAACGTTCAGGCAATTTTGGTCATAGTTTAAATAAATGTATTTTGAATCTAATGACTCCAACTTTGGTTGGTTTTTAATTATTCGTTGATAAAAGTTGAATTTAGAAGCTTTGAAATGATTTTAAATATTTAAACGTTAGCTGCAGCAGGGCGCACCGGGTCCTAGCTATCCAAAATACAGAAAATAAGCAGTTCATTGCGACACTGCATCTGGGTATGAAAATTCATATCTCGAAAAATGATATGTCAATGGATGGTTTTTATTGTCGCGATCAACATGTCAGATCCCTAATAGTTTCACATTTTGTTATTTGGAATTAAAAATACCAAAAAATTGCCTTTTTCAAACTCCCTTACGGTATATTAAAATGCTTCACCTGATTACTACTATTGGCTTATGGGTGCAGCATAGGCGCCCCGGGTCCCAGCTAGTTTATATAATAAAAATTGATTCGAACAACCAGAAATTACCACAGCGCGAAAAGTTAGAAGTGGTCGCTCACCAAGTAAACATTCTACGTAAAAGATGAATTGCACATGATCCGTGCTGTTGAGACGTCAATAACAAATTGTATGTATGTAGTACAGTAAATATTGAACAACAATATGTCTCAAATTCACAGGTTGACAAAGGAAAAAGGCTCCGTTATTTAAAAAAATGTCTTCGCTGTTGACGGTCGTACGGTTAATTTATTTTATTTTAAAATTAGTAAAAAGAATATAAACTTTTATTAAATAGTAGTTTAGAGTCGAAAAATAATGAAATAAAAAAACTTGCAGTACAAAAACTTGTCTTTTTTGCGGCAAAAGAACTTGTCTTTTTTGCGGTGGAGTTTTTTGTACATAAAATTGAAAAACTCCAATTTTAACTTATAGTGCATGATAGTCCAACTCTTAACGAAGAAAAAGAGCTTCGAAAAAATGTCCTACGAGGTCGAGGAGCTGTAGACGAAGGATTTTACGAAAACGCTTTTTTTTACATAAATCGAAATTTCACCCATATTTTACAAAATTTCGAGCCAAAAAAAATTATGAGTTTTCAGATTGCCAAAAGCAACATTTTTACCAAATAAAAAGTTTCTAGGTCGCATCAATAAAACGAAAAAAATAAAAGAAAAAGAAGCGATTTTTAGCGGTTTTTAGCATTTTTCTCCATGTATAAGACACTAATCAATATTTTGTACCACATCAATTGAAAGATAATTTTAATAGCTATAACTTTATAATTTAACTTTTTCGGATCCGAGCTCAACTTTTTGTTTTATTGGCGAAAAACCGGTTTTTTGACTTTTGCGAATTTTTTAGGTTAAGTTCGCCAATGCAGTTCCGTAAAAAAAAAACGCTATCATTCTTCAAATTAAGTGTTCTACACGCCCATATTTTTTTTTTCCTGCCTTCAATTGTCTGGAGAATTTCCGTAGATTGATTGGACTATAACCGCGAAAAATGTTTTTGCGTAGTATTTGGCCATACCTTAGTGGAGAGACATAATTTACTTGATTCAACCCAGTTTTCTCGCTAACACCGATATATCTCCTGTCTCAGTGGGAGAATTTATACCGTATCTACTCAGAACATCTGGAGAGAAAACCATCGTGTTCACGTTACTCGCGGTTGTTCACGCACTTTAAAAACACCTCAGTTTGCATACAATCCCACATATTCAACTGAGAATAAAACTAATCAACTGGACTCTAACTGAAGTTGAACGTAAAAGCTCACTCAAAAGATTCACGAAGTATTACATGTTACATTGGTAAAAAACTACTTTTGAATTTACGGTTTTTGACGCTTAAAGCACTATAACTCGAACCCCTTAGCCCTACGTAAAAAATAATAGGCCCCTATTCCCATTGTCACCTCACTTTTTTTCTCACATCACATTTTTTGTCACGTCACTTTTAAAGTGGTATTCTCATAGTCGAGTGACAAGGAAAAAATTTGTGAGATAAAATGTCACAAAACTAGATGTGATATTCTCGAAGTCATTTTTTGTAGCAACTGCCACTGAAAATTGTCATTTTTTATCACTTGAAAATTGTGACGCTACGATTTTTTTTCAAATAGATAGTGACAAAGGGTAAGAAACATGTTTTATTTTAATATTTCTGATGATTTAACATTATTCTTACATCCTAGAATTAAAATAATGAACAGGAGGCAATTTGATTGCCTTTTTGGCTTTATCGTAAACAACAAGGAAATAGGGAAGGGGGTAAAAGTTAGCCAAAGCAGGGCGGAATAAGAAAATAAATTGAAAAAATTGTTCGCTAATGATGGACAGTTAAGTCCATCAACCATGACAGCCGCTGAGTGGTAAAAGGTACGAAACAAATGCCGTCACTTTTTCTACAACAGGTGACTACAAGAATAGGAAAATTGGTTTGTCACATTTTGCAATGGGTGACGTGACTATGGGAATAGGGGCCATAATAACAAAAATTATAGATAATTGTGTGTTCCGTTACCGAAATATAGTGCAACGAAAGTGATACATAAAGTTTAAAGCACTATAATTCCGAACATAATATTGACTTTACAAAACAGAAATTCTGAACAAAAAAGTTAAATCATTTATTTATCTACAAAAAAGATTATAATACATTTTTGTCATAAAATGCATAGTTTCTGAGATATAGGATTAAACGCGTTTCCCTTCACTGTAAGTTAAGCATAAGGTGGGCAAGCTCAAAAATATATAAAATCATTTGGTAATAAAAAAATTGCGTGCGGTTTTTTTCGCAAAGAAAAGGTACCTATTTACTGGACTAACAATATGACATGAATTTTGAAAGCGGCGTCCGCATTGCGGGAATATGAAATGAGTGCTGAGAGCAGCTTCTGCATTGCAACATTGAAACCAAATCCCTCCCACCAAGCTCGAACTATTTTGCCTCGCACACCATAGAATTATACGCTGCTGTTTGTAGGTGGAGCTCAACCAAAAGTTTCCAAGCTCTAGCCAGCTACATAGCCTCAAGTGCCCAGAAATGGGTGTGCAACAAAAGTGCGCGCGACGCGAATTCTTTGTTTTACCAAGTGCCAAACGTGCCTAAAGAAGTTAACACTTCAAAAAACAAAGGTTCGAAGGAAATATAGTTTCGGAGGGAATCCAATTACTGAATAGCACCGAAGGAAGGTTCCGTCTTACAGTTTTAGTGGACTGTTGAAGACAGAGGAACAGGACGAAGAGGACAGGCAATCTATAATTTGATTTTATTGTTGAAGCCAATGGAACAAGACCAATAAGGGACGCCCTTGCGGGCGATACAGCTAAGTACTTAGTTCTAGAGTATTTTTTGTGGTAGGCTAAGATTCTAAGCTGTATCTGTATCCAGGGGCCATTGCACTCCTGCCCAGCTGCTACTACAAGCATTTTAGCGATGTATTACCAAATCTTCGACATATATTATACTATACATATATTTATCCAACAGTTCAAAACAAGAAAAAATCAAATAAATTCGTGGCGCCACCAGCGCCAAAATGCCCTTACTGTGACGCCCCTCCTACAGCGGGGCATTTCTTCATTACATGCCGAGAAGTAACAAACTCACTGCGACGTCTCAACTATCACATGCCAGCTGCTACAGTCAGACAGAGACCCGACTCAGACTCTTTTCCCACTGTTAAACGCCCATGGCTTACTAATAGACCTCAGACCACACACAAGGACTAGACAGACAGGAACAACCACAGAAGTTGATCTCTTAAAGTACATAGCCCACCAACTTTAGATAATAAAATACTAAACAGATACTTTTACCACTAACTTAGAAGTAACTACATTTAAGCACAGGCTACAAACCCTTACACAATAACCCAATAGTCCCCAGCCCTCCAACTAATAACAACCCTGGTTCGGGCCCAAAAGGCTCACCAGCAGTGGACCAAAAATTATTGATAGCCGTTAGCGTAAGGTTTTTTATACACTTAAGCTAAGGCTATCAATAAATAAAAAAAAACAAAAAAGGTGCCATTAACGATACACACATCCAAATAATTAGACCAAATACGAGGTGTGACAATTAAGTAATGAGACTGATTATATTGCCGCGATTGTGGTAACCCTGCGACCTTGAAATTCCCTTTCCCTTCTCTCGGCATCCTTCCCCTCTCCATTGATATATTTGCCATCGCTCTCGCTTGTTTAGTTCGCCTGCTCTGTCGTGTTGAGTAAAGGTGCCGGCCCATAGAACGCGTTAACGCGATGCGCGCGCAAGATGCGTGTGAGAGTTCCGTTTCCGAAAAATTCGACAAACCCAATGAACGCGTTTTACGCGTATGACATTTCTACTTTATTGAATAAAAATTCATATTTTTGAACTTCACACACTAGATTAAAAAAAGATTGAAAATTCAAATTATGTACACAACAAACGTCAAACGCGCGGAAAAGTTGAAAATTGGTCAACTTCAAGCGTTGGGAGCTTTATACCTGTGACACATATACCATCATAATGAAAGTAACTTTCATTATCGCGGCAAAACCCCATCATAATGAAAGTTCAAAATGAAAGTATTTTACCTTCATTTGGACTGTAATTTCGGTTAAGTGACATCTGTTGCAAAACTGGAAACTAATTTTTATAATAAATTTCCCCTCCTTTCTCCTTAAAACTGACAATTTAACAGTCAATTCAAAACAAACAAATCGAAACAATATCGCATGGAAAAGTTGAAAATTGGTCAACTTCAAGCGTTGGGAGCTTTATACCTGTGACACATATACCATCATAATGAAAGTAACCTTCATTATCGCGGCAAAACCCCATCATAATGAAAGTTCAAAATGAAAGTATTTTACCTTCATTTGGACTGTAATTTCGGTTAAGTGACATCTGTTGCAAAACTGGAAACTAATTTTTATAATAAATTTCCCCTCCTTTCTCCTTAAAACTGACAATTTAACAGTCAATTCAAAACAAACAAACAAATCTAAGCCCAAGTATTTAAAAAATAACGATGTCTCAGGAAAACTCGAGGAAAAAAAAGCAATTGTGGGCAAAAGAATCGGTTAGTATCTTATCTTTTATCACTTGCAAATGACACATGCAAATGAAAGTAAATGTGTCACCCCATCATTTCCTTAACCATTACCATCATAATGAAAGTATAGTGTGTCACAGGTAATATTTGCGTGTGTCGCGGTAGTCATTGGGACTGGTTCCATTAAATACCATTTACTTCAACTGAAATGTCACACGCATCTTGCGCGCGCATTGCGTTAACGCGTTCTATGGGCCGGCACCTTAAACGTGTAACGAAAATGGAAAAACGAAATCAAGAACAACGCGTCGCGGAGACAACCATAGTGAGCTTTGGAGTTTGGTTTCCGGGTCGTATTGAAAAAACCAGCTCTCATCGCCTGTAATAACTCGATCAAGTAGCGTCTTATATACTACATAAGTATTTTAAATTATTAACAAATTTTTGAAAAAAAGAAAAAAAAAATGCCTGTCACTTCTTCCTCTAAACTGAAATGCTACGATTCTTAATATAAATAACTCAAAACAAGCGTAATAAGCTGTTGGTATTTCGAGCGCAATTGATTCTCGCGTTGTCTTGTATTCAAGAGTTAACCCTTCTAGCACAGAAGGCGCACTTTTCAGCTAAGCATGAAAATCTATATATACATACACATACATATATATAAATATATATGTATATATATAGATATATAGAGTTTCCCTTCTAACACAGAAGGCGCACTTCCCAGCAGGGCTGAGAAATATTTACCACGCCGTGGCTCAGCTGAGACATGCAAACATAAAAGATTAAGTACCAATAAAAATTGCATGCAAAACACATAAACAGTCATGAGACAACAAATAGCCTCCTTTTAAGCAGGTCTTTGTTAGTGCTCACGCTAAAAACATTAATATTTTTATTTACATTAATGAACATGCGATTAACAGGCTCAAATCGGCCATAATTGGTGTTAGAGGAGTTGATGTGTAAGAGCGGTGGTCCTCTCAGATTGTATCGGCTCTCTCTAAACGACGCACGGCGCCTTAGAAAACCTGAGTCGACACGTCCATTAAGAAGCTGGTGGACGAAAACAACATCGGCCACCTCACGACGCTTGTGGAGAGTGTTTAAGTTGAGTAACTTAAGTCGGTATTCATATGGTGGAAGAATTAAAGGGTCTTCCCAAGGAAGGTGATTCAATGCGAATCGAACGAACTTACGTTGAACCGACTCAATTTTTCCAACATGCGAAGAATAGTGAGGAGACCAAACCTGGGACGCATATTCAAGTAAAGGTCTGACAAGGGAGATGTAGAGGTGTTTAGTGATCAGGGTGCTATTGAATTCTTTGGACCACCTTTTAATAAAACCCAAGACTAAGCTGCTCTTGGTAGAAATATAGTTGATATGAGAAGCAAAGTCCAGCTTGGTGTCAAATCTAATCCCGAGATCTTTGACAAAATTAACACGGGGGACACCCTCACTAGAAAATGAGTAGTTATAAATTATAGGGTCACGTCGCCTACAAAAAGTCATGACTTCGCATTTACTAATATTAAGAACCAGGTTGTTGTTAGCGCACCAAGAGTAAAAGGTGTCGAGGTCGACTTGCAAAAGTTTGCAGTCCTCCATACTCTTTACGTGACGGTACAATTTGATGTCATCAGCATAAATCAGGATTCTGCAGTGTCAGAGAGGGGAAGTTTAGCGCGTGTTACCAGCCAATTATGTCACTATCTCGCCATTGTTTATTTGTAGTGTTATAGAATGGGTTATTTAAGAATTCATCCCAGTTAGTTTTGGTTAGTTAAAATGTAATATTTTTTTGGATTTTTGTCGTCGTAAAGGGGCAATCCGTCCCAATGTGTGTCGTTGAGAGGTGTATGCTATATGCAGGACAACTTCATTATTCTCCACATAAATCCACCAGATTTTTGAATGATTGCTGTGCTTTGCATAACATTTGCCGGGCTTTCAAAGTGGACTCTATCGATTGTTGATGACGGTTCCGACATAATTGCAGAAGAGAATCATCCCCCAGAAAATGTCACAACAGACGCAAGTAGAATTAGAAATAATATAAAATTAACTTTATAAAAAATATTTAATTCAATATCAGAAAAACAAAATAAAATTATTACAGCTCAAACATTTTTTGCGAATTATCACTTCTTTGGATTTAGTTCGTCTGCCGTTGTAGGATTTTTTCTTTGATGTCTACCATTTTTTATTGAGCTCTTAGTTTTGAACGAGGAGCTCATTTCTATGCTTTCCTATCAGTTCCATTTTTTCAAAGTGCGTTTGTGAAAGGTGGTAGCTATTTTGCATGTGAGAACCCATGTCCTTAACAGACCGGTCCACACTATCTAATTTTCGAATGATATTTCACTTGCTGTTGTACAGAGCTGCACAATACTTGAAGTAAAGTACTTGAATTACTTTATATAACTTGAAGTATTTTACTTCAATTACTTTTCTAAACCAACGAAAGTAATTGATGTTGCAAGTACTTTACTCAAATACTTGTACTTGGTAATTGGTTTTGATATTTTTAGTTACTTCAAGTACTTATAAAAACTTGAAGTACTAATAGAAACTTGAAGTACTAATAAAAACTTAAAGTACCTACTAATAAATACTTGAAGTACTAATAAATAGTTCAAGTACTTATAATAATTGCTGTCTTTTATTCTCTCTGTCCGTTTTTCGGGTTACGAATCGCTTGCACCTCCTTTGCTTAAACAGCTTTCACTTGACTCTCATTTAGGCTTCTTTGCACACGTTATGTTTCCCGGATTCCAAAGACAGTCTTGTCAGAAAGTTTTACCTTAACTTTACTTTTAGAACCTCGAAAATTATGATTCTTAACTGCTATTTCCCGTTGTTATAATTTTCCAAAGTAGTTAAATAACCCAAAATATAGATAATTCAGGGCGTTACATAAAATTCTAATTCATCCGACACGCGAAACTGGCTGGAAGCGAGTTATTCCTCGAGAAGTGTCACAACCTTCGCGGTTGACTTTTCACCCGTTATGTCGCGGACATGAAATGACAGAGTTTCGGCCAATAGCCCATTTGAAAGATATTTTAATACCCGTATTTCTGCTTCTTACTACATTATCATATGAGCAACCGTTAAGGAGATATTCAAAAAAAATAGCGTTATCAGTTATTTCAGGCACGTGCAGTACGAACTTTGGCGTTGGATTACTCGCAAACTATACAAGCGAGAACGATGACTAAGAGCTTATTCTAAAGGTAATTACTAGCACTTTAAGTTTGGTAATCGGCATTAACCCATGCAAATTAATATCTTACGAGTTAATCGCAAAAAACTGCATTCAACCCCAACCACATGATCAAGGTTGAACTTTGAGCGGCCATAACTTTGAGCCAAATCAACTTACAGACCACGTTGAGAGCTGATTTTGTAGATAATTTTATTCTCCAATACCTTGCCAGTGATAATTTTCAGCTATCACTGCATGGAAACTGGTTATTTGGTATAAATGACCTCTACCTCTTTTTCAAGATGGCGGCTTTTCCCAACACACTGCGACCCACCCCACAAACTTGGTTTTAACATTTTCAGATGTACCCAAACAAATTCCAAAAAAAAAAAATTTCGTATATCATGAAATGCAATTTCATGCCCTTTTTTCGACTAATTTCACTGGACTATTCGTATTTTTCTTGAAATATTTGTATTAAAATATTTGAAATATTTACTTCAACTACATAGGAAAACTTAAAGTAATTGAAAGTAATTGAAGTACTTAGATATTTCAAATACATAAAATATCAATGAACTTCAATTACTTGCAATTACTTAAAGTTTTTCTATGTACTTGAAGTAAATATGTCAAGTACATTTTGGAAGTAATTGATAATTCAAGTACTTTAAATATTAATGACTCATAGTACTTGGTAGGGTACTTCAAATACATTTACCAATTACTTAGTACTTACTACTTCAAGTAATTTTGGTCAGTACTTTGTGCAGCTCTGCTGTTGTAGCAATTTTATCTTTTGGTCTTGCAACCGTTTTCTGGGTTGGCTTTTGGGTTCTGAAGTATTTTTTTCTAGGCGTCCACAGTTGCAGGAACATAATCCACACCTTGCATTATTGCGTAATTGGATTGAACACCCTGTGCAATATTATCGTTTTCTTGTGGTGAACCAAATTTTCTAGACGTAAGCAACCCAGAAACACATTTATCTAATTGGAGCAAATCAATAACTTTTTGCTCTGTGGGTGTGAAAGATAATATTTTGCTAGGCCCGCCTCCAGCCCAAACCTTTTAATTAAATTGCGTTAATTTTATTAATATTGTATTCTTTTATTATAAAAATTTCAGAAGAATTTCGCCGAAAGCTCGAAACTTTTTACAACTGTCAAAAGGAACATTTTTATCACGGTGCAGAGGAAACAATTTAATGGGGTGCAAATCCTTTTAGATAGTTATATTAAATTAATGTGTAATAAAAAAAATACAATTTGGACCTTGCGTCCCTTTCGTCTAAGGGTGCGGATTAATAAAGTTGATTTTTAAATAAAAAATACATCTGGGGTGGACAGGGTGTCATACTAGTTCGAGGTAACACTGCAGCTCCCATACATGAACGGGCGTTAAGGCGAGAAATTTATTAATAATATGTTTTCAGGAAAAAATGGAGGATATTAATAAAAAATAAAAATGGACAGTTTTCCAAACGGAAAAGTTAATAGACGCGTTTGAAACTTTTCCAAATCTGTACGATATTAAAGAAAAATCGTACTATAATCGCAATCTGCGGGAAGAGACTTTACAAGAAATTGTGGAGTTCATTAAGGAATTTAGGACTGGAGTTACTAAAGAGGACATTAAAAGTAAAATTCGGGGTTTGCGGACCCAATTTTTAAGAGAACAAAGGGAGAAGGAAAAGTAAAAAAAAGTGGAGCAGGTACGGACGAAATTTATACCCCTAAGCTATGGTGTTTCGATCGCCTTTGGTTCCTAAATAAATATACAAATGAAGGGCAGGGTTCAGAAAATAAAGAATCCTGATGGATTATCCTATTTTTGCAAAAGGCTGGAGTGTTCATTGGTCGACATGCGCACTTCGTGAATTTCGGTTTTGTTATGGCAGCAAACAATTTGTTTGGTATTTATAAACAAAGTGAAAATATTAAATCAAGTGACAAATTACAAAAATGGAAAAGCGAGTTAATTGGACTCACGAAGAGACAGCAGAAATGCTGCAAATTATAAAAGAAGGTAACAATTAACAGATTTAAATAAATAATAAATTAATAATAAATTTTTAGCAAATGTATTAAGATTGGCCGACACGGGAGAAAGTATCGGTCGTTACAAATTTTCCAAATCGTGGAAAATAAATTAAAGGAGAAAAGTATTTATAGATCGGCTATCCAAATTAGGAATAAGCTGAAAATATTAAAGAAAATGTATATCGATGTAAAAAGGAGAAATTCTGTATCTGGAGAAGCCAGAACAGAATGCGAACACATGAAATTACTGGAAGAGCTCTATGGCGACAGACCGACGGCAACTTTGCTGGAAGGGATGGAAAGCGGTAAGTATGATTTAAATGTTTAAAATTATAATCCCTTTAACTTTGCATTTTCAACAGCACCAGCAACAACAACATCAACGACAACAACATCAACGACAACACCATCAACGACAACACCTGCAACGACAACACCTTCAACGACAACACCATCAACGACAACATCAACAACAATAACGGCAACGCAAGCTGGGGCCGGCCGGAAGAGGCGAAGAATTCCCCTGGAAGACAGGCTTTCCGATATTCAAAACCGGATGAGCCTAGAAATGGAGAAACTGAGGAAATTCTTCGCAAAAATGTACGGGGACTTTAAAGTCAGGAACAGACAAGTACAGTATACATTTGTTAGTTATTTTGTATTGCCATTTATGTACTTTTTGTTGACGTGAGAAGTCAAAATAAATGTTGACTGATAAATTAATTAATTTTGAGATGACAGGAAAGCAAAGCATCCTACATGTGGCAGTTCTAACACTATAAAAATTATAGTGGAATTTATCAAAAGCTCGCCTACTAGAATATTACAGCGAGATTGAATCAAGGAAACAGTTCAAGATTTCTGCTATAGCAGCTTTTAGCAGCTATTGTCATGCTTTTCCTGTTCAAAACAGCAAAAAAGCTACTAATGAAGCTGCTATTTTTGCGTTCAAGATTCGAGAAAAGCTGCTAATATAGCTGCTTTTTGTTGCTCGCAGTTTCGACTGCAAGCAAGAAAGCAGCTACGTAAATCATACATGTGTGTGTAAATGTCATTGGTCGTTTTGCCAAAATGACTGACTTGAGTGAGGTTTTGTTGACATAATACATATTAAATAATAAATTTAGGGATTGCAACTGCACGGCCAGGCTTTTTTCTAATTGTAGGGAGAGGAATAGTTGACTGCAAGAAATACTCATACACATACAATAACACAAAGCTATGCTAGCAGCTTTTTTGCGTTCAAGATATCATAGCAGCTTTTTCTTGCTTTGCTGTAATTTGACATTTTAAAAATTCTGCTACTAAAGCTGCTATAGCAGAAATCTTGAACAGACCCAGTATAAAAGGCGAATTCCAGGATATACAAATTATTCTTTCCCTACAAGTGGGATTCACCACACCTAGTAAGCACTCCAACAGATAGGGGTAGATACGGTTTGGGATTTAACAAATTGTAACAGAGGTTTAGAGACAAGAATTAACACCAAGATTACGCGGTTCCATATTTATAATTTCATTGTTCGAGAATTATTGTTTTCTTAATAAATAACAACCTTTCCATTTAATATCTTTTATTTTATCAATATGTAACGGTCAGTTTTGCTCGGAAATCCCTAAATATCTACTTGACTCAAAATCACTGTCGGGAATGAAATTTAGAAGTTGTTCGGAACCAAAAAGTAGACGGCGAAAAGAAACACAAAAAAACAGGAAAGAAAAATTGGCGAGTCAGTTTTTAGCTAGTCAGTTTTTTAGCAGTCAGTTTGTGGCAGTCTGTGATGTAGAGAAAAAGTATCAACCCGGAGAGTCTGTATTTTTGTGGATAAATGTAAAATAAATATACCAAGTTTGGTGTCCACATCAGGAAATAGTAACCCCAGTTTAGACCGATTGGTCAAGGAAACCTCCCGGAGAAGTTGAAGTTAGAAGAGGGAAATCAGCCCCATCTTATTTCGTCAACATTTGCACCTGTTTTCCGATTGGCTGAAGGAAGTGCCTCTGGACGAAGACATTGATATTGAGGGTCTAACAAAATACATTTGTGCGAGGTCATCGTTCCCTTGAAGGAACAACAATATTTGGAAGAACCTATACCCCACAGGATAACAGGTATACATTTTTTAATAACGGTGTTAGCTACGTGGTTAGGTCAAGGTTGTGAGTGGGAACCAACCGAAGGCGAACTCCTCGTACTATAACAACTAGTGCCCTGAAGGATGAAGAACAGACAATGAAGAAGATATCGTTGATACCGGTGACGATTAAGTAAGTCTGTTTTATAATTTTGGTCTGTTCGAAGGGAACGAATGTTTTCTTTAATCTCGACTTCCATGACTTCTTTTTGCTCTCGGGAAAAACGACAGTAAAAATTACTATTAATTACTACTCTCGTTTAAGCCGTACAAAAGATTCATGCGTAAATTATCTCCTGATATAACGACTGGAAAAAAAATATTTTTTTGTACACCATCAATTGTAATTTCAATTCCATTTTGAACTATCTTGCTTCCTGTCTACGGTTCTGTAGAGCGTTGCACAAAACCAAACGGGAAAAAGGAAAAAATTATTGTCCAGTTTTGAGGAGACCAGCAAGCAATTTCTTAATCAACTACTCCTATTTTATTAATGCCAGTAAGTGATCCTAGGGGATTGTTAATTTCTAGTTCATCGAAATATATGGAGATAGTGACAAGAAGTAAACTCTCACACGTTCACTATGGCTGACATCACTGGCAGAAATAATAATAATAATATTGAAATTCATTTTATTTTTTTTAGCAAGTTGATGACAATTTAATTCATTTATGTTTTACAAAAAAAAAAAAAAAAAACATAAATGTACCAATAATACTAGTTTATTTTAAACGGGTTAAGCATACCCAGAGCACTTACAATTTAGGCTTTACTCATATTACATTTATAATTCAAATTACTTTTATTTTGGCAGTTAAGTACACCTTTGTTTGTGTTAATATATGAGGGGCCTAGATTCAAAAGTTAAAAAAGTCCATTTATTTTGGAAATTGAGTTATGAATACCAAATTGCAGAGAATTTTGTAGCGCATTTGAGTGGCCTAGATTCTAAAGATAAATAAGTCCTTGGAACTATTTTATCCAGAAACTACGTTTTTTTGCTGTGCCTAAAATACTCAACATACGAATTATAGAAACGGTACTAAAATTGTGGAAAAATAATTCGAAAAATTTAAATACTAAATTATTTATGCCCAGTGTTTAGTTTTTTAAATGAGAAAGAAAGTAAAAAAAATAAAATGTGAGTTTTTTAAGTTTTGGTTTTTAAGATGTGACATATTATAGTTTCGTAAATTATCCAGATGGACTTTTTTCAATTTTGGTTATTACATACTGTTAATAAATATTATTTTTATATAAAATTTACTAATTTAAAAATTCCATTTATTAATCGATTATTTACAAAAACGAAACAAATTCAAATAATGATAAAACAAAACAGATGATATATAAAATTCAGTATATCGAAACTCAAAATATAAAAAAATTTCTAAAATCAAAAGAAACAAAAAAATGAAGAAGTTTAATAATTTTAAGAACTTTATAAAACTAAATAACGTTGCAGGTGAAGTCTTCCTGCTCTTCACATTCAACATCACCCTCGTCCTCTTTTAAAATTAATGACGGTGTAGTCGGGTAGATAATATCTTTATAAAAATCTAAATTGGTATTGTTAACCCAATCCTGACCAAAATGTTTACACAACAATCTGTGAACATCCTTAACTTTTAGCGTGTTCAAAACTACCCCAGTAGGTAAAACGGAAGGCGTTATGGATCGCGCTGTTTTATGTCTTTTAAATATAGGACCAATTTTCCAATATCATTTCTGTAATACGGGCTTCCTTTTAATGATACTCGACAATTTTTTTGTCTTTTTAATGTGAATGTTTTGCAGACCGAAATTTTACAATTTCAATTACAACATGGAATTACGTGTTTCAAGATCTCAGTTTTCCAATCAAAAACTGGAACTTCAGATCCCAGCTTGTAAACAGTTCCAAATTCTTCAAAAATGTTGTAGTAAGCTGCAGGCACTAAAAATTCTTCCTTTCTCTTAATTTTCTTCTCAATCAAACCAAACACTCTGTCCGGTGGTATGAAAGAGTGACCCACCTGAGGAAAAATCAGCTCAAGGGTTTTGAAATTTTTTGGTGCCTCTGCAAGCCATTTACTACACATAGTTATCATAGCGGTGTTTTTATTTTGTGCGGCACAACCATCACAAACAAGGCGAACTGTGGTTATCTGATTCCTTCTTTCGATTGATGATAGTTTATGAAAAACTGCAGAACTTATTTCGTTTGAACCTCTAGGTCTTATATTTTCAGGCCATGAATAGAATGAGACTTTACCTTTTAAAGGTTCCTTTGATGATCCCTCAACAACTGCAAAATTATAAAGAGATATTTGCCGACTAAAATAAGCTGACTGATCAGGAACTTTTGGTAAGGATAAATTTTTTTCACAGTCAAAAGATAGAATTAAAATATTATTTTGCTTTTCTCTCAATTTGTCATAAAAAGCTGCTGCTCTTAGCTTGTGCAACCTGTGAGTAGAAATTAGTAGATTTTTTTTTGTTGGACTCGTTTCTGCTTTTATTTTATTTCTATTTTGCAAACATGTTGCAGACATCAGTTCTAGGCGAACCAAAACCAATATTGTATTTTTCATTAAAAACTTTCCTGAAGTAACTTTCTTTCACGATCAATTCTGAATTACTTGCATTCTCTCTTTCAAAATTTAAATACATTTTTCTTATTGACAAATCCGGTGGTAAGTACATTCTACATGTATCTGATCGGCAGTAATGAGACTCTACGCACTTATAACTGTTAATGTGATCCATAACGGCATAACATGTACGTGCCGTAACTATTTCGGACTGATGGAAGTGCGATCATAACCTCCTAGCGGTGGCTACTGGTAACTATTCTATGAGAGAGGATAGGCTAATATGATCGGGCTAGTCCCTTCCAAGTAAGGTTGGCGTGAGGCTAATAACCTCACCCGTAAAAAACAATTATTACGGAACGAGCAACATGCCTCGGATACTGGAATAAACGACAACGACCACGGCAACGAAAAAGGCAAAACGATTTACGAATTTTTTCATGGAACGTTCGAACTCTGTACAGAACTCGAGCTTCGAAACATCTAGCCGATACCCTGTCAAAGTATAAAGCTGACATTACCGCCATTCAGGAGATGAGGTGGACAGGGAATGGTGTTTTGCAAAAACCTGACTATGACGTATATTACAGCTGTCATACAAAACACCATGTTCTAGGAGTAGGTTTTATGGTTAGCAAAAGAATTAAGCCTACCATTATCGGCTTTAAAGCAATAAACGAAAGGCTATGCTCCCTTCGTGTGCGAGGTAATTTAAGAACATCAGCCTCATAAACGTTCACGCACCTACAGAAGAGTCCCCGGATGATGATAAAGAAGAATTCTTCGATTAGTTGAACGGGAACTTAATGCCTGCCCCAGGTATGATGTAAAAATCATACTGGGACATCTGAACGCCAAAGTAGGCCGGGAGCCCATATACAGGCAATATGTCGGCAACCACAGCTTGCATGAAAACACTAATGACAATGGACAGCGAGTTGTAGAGATGGCAGCAAGTAAGAACTTGGTCGTTGCAAGTACTAGATTTGCGCGTAAAGATATCCATAAAGTCACCTGGGTATCTCCTGATGGAGCCACTCGCAGCCAAATAGATCATGTGTTGATAGACCGCCGCCACCTTTCGGGTCTGATGACGGTACGAACGTACCGAGGTGCCAACTTCGACTCGGATCACTATCTTGTTGGTATGGTGCTCCGAGAGCGCATTACAACGCTGAAAAGCTTTGTATCCGCTGATCAGGCTCGAATCAACACAGCTGCACTACGCAATGAAATGGCCAGAAAACAGCTAACGGTCATGCATTAGAACTCGCCCTAAGTCCTGGGGATGAGATGCCGGGCGTCGACGAGAACTGGACCCGCCTTAAAAATACTGTCATTAGTACTGGCTGATTCCATCTTAGCAGAAGTCGTAAAGATCGGAAAGACTGGTTCGATAATGAATGCAAGCTGGCAACTGAACGTAAGAATGCTGCGTACCGAGCCATGCAGCAGTCTCACAGAACACGGGCACGCGAAGAGAACTATAAAGAGCTCAGAAAAGAAGAAAAGAGAATTCACAGACGGAAAAAGGAAGCCTGGGAAAAAAATCTCGTCTGTGAGCTAGAACAGTACAGAGAACGACGGCCGCATCAGGCGCGGGAGTTCTACCAAAGAGTCCGCAGTATGACGCAATTCACACCACGTTGCACATACTGCAAGGACAAAGAAGGTAATCTGATCACCGATCCTAAAGGCATCTTGGAGCGATCGGAAGAGCACTTTCATGAATTGCTAAATGGCGAGCTTAACTGAGGATTCGGAGGCTCCACCAATATCTGATGACAATGCTATGCTGCCGCCACCAAGCATAGAAGAAGTTAGCAGAGCCATCAGCCGGCTCAAAAACAACAAGGCCTCGTGGTGCAGACGGCATCGCAGCGGAGCTGGTTTAAATATGGAGGGCCTACATTACACCAAGCGATTCATGAATTAATTGTGCAAGTATGGGAGCAGGAAGCTGATGCCAGAAGACTGGAGAAAAGGCATCCTCTGTCCGGTACACAAAAAAGGAGATATCACAGTGTGCACTAATTATCGCGGTATAACGTTGTTGAGTACCGTGTATAAGATATTCTCCGCTATCCTACAAAACAGGATGGCCCCATACGCCCAGAAACATCATAGGCCATTACCAGTGTGGCTTCAGCCCAGGCAAATCAACGATTGATCAGATTTTCACCTTGAGGCAGGCTATGGAAAAATGTCTAGAGTTTCAAAACTCAATTCAACACCTCTTCATAGACTTTAAAGCCGCCTATGATAGCATAGCCAGGGAAGAACTCTACAAAGCCATGAGAGAATTCGGCATCCCCAACAAACTGACAAGACTATGTAGGTTGACCATGATCAATGTGTCAAGCCAAGTAAGAGGTATCCCGGAACACTGTCCAGACCAATCAACATCTATAATGGACTCCGACAAGGGGACGGTCTGGCCTGCCTCCTTTTCAACCTGGCGTTGAGAAAGTGATCCGAGATTCAGGCGTGACATCAAGGGGTACAATCCTCCACAAGTCCACCCAATTACTGGCTTACGCAGACGACATTGACATCATTGGAAAAACAACAAGAAGCTTTCACTCAGATTGAGCAAGCGGCAGGAAATCTGGGACTGCACATTAACGAAAGCAAAACAAAGTACATGGTGGCCTCGTCTGGAAGAACACCTAACATTGGTCCCACAATCAAGGTAGCGGAACACGAGTTTGACGTGGTAAAATCATTTACCTACCTTGGGTCAATAGTAGCAGCCGACAATAGCATGGAACCAGAAATACGCGCACGACTGCTAAAAGCCAACAAAGCCTACTATAGTCTGTCAAGGCTCTTCAAATCCAAATATCTAACCATAACGTCTAAAATTTTACTATATCAAGACGATGGTCTTACCCGTTCTCACATATGCATCCGAAACGTGGGTGCTTAGCAAAAGCACCCAAACCTCTTGAGCGTGTTTGAGAGGAAAATACTTCGGAGGATTGTTGGCCCCGTATGTGAGGAAGGACGATTCCGGAGACTCTACAATGACGAGATCTACGAGCGCTATCGCGACATAGATGTTGTGAAGAAAATAAAGCTCGGTAGGCTCCGGTGGGCAGGGCATCTAGCTCGTATGAGTGAGATGATGAGCCTGCTCGGAAAAGTTCTCTGCGGTAAGACCTATGGGGCGCGACAGCGAGGGAGGGCCCAACCTTCGCTGCGAAGGATGGCGTGGACCAGGACGCTCAGAGTTTAGGGATGCCAACTGGATGACATCGGCTCAGAATCGGGACCGGTGGAGAGAACAGTTGCGCGAGGCCAGGACCGGATCCCGGTTGTAGAGCCGTTAAAGAAGAAGAAGATATTGCCATGAATGTAACATTTTTTAGTTAAAGCGCGGATTTTGTAACTGCTGACCTGTAAATTTCTTGAAAATGCTTTGGAACAAACAGGAATTTTTTCACGATTACTTTTTCCTACTCTGAAAACAGTTGAACACTCCCTGCTTTTATTTGCGCCGTTTCGCACTCGTCTGCGTTTAACTTCTGTAGTTTTCGTAAATTTTACTATAAAATTGCTTTGGGATATTCGATCCACATTTTTATAAAATAAATTATGAAATTTTGTAATGTCTTCTACGGTTAAAGTAGCACATTTTAAACGTATTTGTGTTATGTCCACAATTTGGCATTTCAGGTGGAGATTTAGCAGCATATCTATAATAGTAATACCTTCAAAATTTCAAGCTTATTAAAAATTTGTGCCAAATTGCTCCTACCTTTCTTTCTTTTCAATATTTTTTTTCCAATTTTCCGGATTTCTTGTTTTCTTTCTACTTAAATTGGATGGTGAGGCAAAAACCTCCATTTTTAACAATTTGAATTTCTTATCTAACACTTCAAAACTCGTTATACATATCGTGGGTTTAAAAGCAGAACTCACTAAGTCAAAAACCATAGTTTTTAGTAAATCGATATTTAAGATGTTTGTGTCTCTGAAAATTTTTGTAATGGCATATAATAGTAATCGGCTCAGTATACATTGTTTTTTAGATTTCTTAGTTTAGTTTACAAAAGAATTGAAATAATTATTTAATTCTAATACTGGATTTTTAGATTAAAATAAAAAAACGCAACGAATAAGTGAGTTTTGGCAGAAATGATTTGGTAGTTTTGTGTCATTATGGACAAGGTAAATCCGAAACTAACCCCCTAAAAACCTTAACAATATTAGTGTGCGGGCTATAAGGTATTGCCAGTATAAAGTTGGCAGTATAAGACTTACTTGAGTATAAAAAACTGAAAACTTGAAAAATTGTACTTAGTGAATTCTGCTTGTAAACCAACGATATAAAAAGATTAAAATTATTGCAACTGAACACTTCAAGTTTCCAAATATACTGACTTTTTCTCTAAAAAGAAAATATCAAGTACAATTTTAACAGTAAAAATAACGGCTGCAGAATTAGGACTTGTTTAAACTATGAAAAGAAATGCTATGGACTTTTTTTAATATTGAAAATAAACCACGTTGACAAATATGGGACTTTTTACAGTTTCAGTATAACTGTGAATATGGACTTTTTACACTTTTGCTATAAAACTTGATATGGACTTTTTAAAGTTATGAATTTAAACCAAAACTTTTACAACTAAAATGAAGCCTTAAATTTTATATTTTGTAGCAAAACTTCCAGCCATCAAAAATTCCACTCCTTAAATTTTTTTTTGATTGATGTTTTGTTGTGTTATGTTGGAATTTCACGAATGAATTGATATTTATAATGCATATATACTAACGTGTAATCGTTTTTTTGTACAAACGCGCGTACGACGCGTTTTTTTGGAAATCTTTCGTCGAACCGAGTCTTTTATATAGGTATGTAATTATATAATACTGTTTTTGAATTTAAGTTGGAGTTGTGTTAACCCAGGAAATTAAATACTTATATTGAAAATTTCAATGTGTTAACATTTTTTTGCTGGAATGGTTGGGCCGTATTTCATTTCCTTTTCAGGGTTCTTAAGTAGTGCCTTTCCTTGAAAGCTGGTGGTTATCCATACTATGACCTGGCAAGGGACCGAACTACAGTGACGACGCGGCTCAGGCGATGCCTGGAGAATGATGGAGGCGGAATCTGAAATTGCACAGTCACAGGTAAATGGTGAACCATACTGCGTATAAGCCCGGCCACAACACACCCCACGACCCCCATCCGGCGAGCTAGACAATCCGTGTGGCCGGCGGCACGTTATCATATTCAAATTTTTTTATGTTTTGGTGTTGTGTCCTTGGTCAGGCTTTTCAGGGCTTCTGGCTGATGGGGCAAGACCACGCATAAATGGCGCCCAATACATAGTCGCGCCATTATGCTGTTACAAATATCAAATCATATTTACCAACACAAATAGTGATTTTCCGTAAAAAGTGAAGTCACACGCAAAAACATTGGTCCTTCGAGCCGGATCTGGCCAGCAACTTATCATCAACAAAAGCAATCAACTTGGGTGGCCAGTGATCACAAGACTATTTTCGTGAATCAACTTACAAGAAGCGAAAATGGCCGAACTAAGCAAATTGAAGAAGCAACGGGCTTATATTATTTCAACCATAACAATTTTAAGAAATATTCTCGACAAATGGGATACAGACGCGACCAATCGCAACATTTACCTAGTGAAAACAACCCTTGATACGATGGAAAGGGCTGGAGAAGTTTGAAGAAATACAAACTAACATAGAAGAAATTGATGAAGCGGAAGAAGGTCGTCGTGTTGAAATTATTGAGAATTATAATTTGGAAAGAAGTCGAGTAATACAGGAGCAATATGTAGAGAAAACCAATGACGCTGAAACATAATCAGGTTCATCTGTACATAAAATCAATAATTCTGCAGTGATTTTGTAGGGACATCGTCCTACTACTTCCGGTCGTACTTAGTCAAGGAGACTTGCTACAAAACGCAGTCGACCGAGACTAAGTAAGAAAAAAATTAATTAAAACTTTTGACGTTCAAATAAAAAATCTAACAGTTGTCAACGAGTTTTAGAAAAAAGAAATATGTATCGAGTTCTTAAAAGTTTTTCACTAAAATTATAAAATAAATAACCAGCATCACCGCAATTAAATATATGTATATAAAAGTGTTAATAATAAAATATATGTGAATAAAGATTGTAAAATAAATGTTAAAGTTACAAACCCAAAACGAACATTTATTACTAAAAGACGAAGTGTAAGCTATAACGAAGCAGACTTCATAATTGGTGACCCCGGTGGAAGAAATTGTTAGAAGAAAGAAGAATAAACGGCGTGCAGCTATTATTGGTCAACGAAGAAAGAAGATATTAATTTCTTTTAAAAAATAAAACTTTCTTTAAAGAACGGGGTTTGGTATACCCCGAATAGCGAAAACAAATAAAATATTGAGTTTTATTTTAAAATTATTTTTAAAATTTATTTTGACTACAAATTTTAATTTAAATCAAATATTATAATTGATATAAGTTTTGATCTAGTAGCATCAAATTACTCAATAGTGATCACGAATCCTGTGAATATTGATTGGTTTTCTGTTTCTCTGTTTGGTTTTCCTCCGCGTTAATTGTTTTGATTCCTGAGTTTTATTTCGTTGTTTGATGACGATGCAAGGGGCAAATTATATTAACGATTCCTTCGTCCTCGATATGGAAGAATCGCTAACCAGCCTGGAGGAGGGGCTGCCGGATCGGCGCAGGGTTCGGGTGGAAGTAGACGTAGCCTCTACGGCGAGAGTCAGTCTACCCGAATTCCAACCAGCAGATCCGGCAGTCTGGTTCTACCAGGCTGAGGCTCAATTGTTAATGAAGTACGCTTCATTAACACAACCACCTAATTTTAACCTACAGGTTAAACACAATGTGCAACATCACATTGTCACTAATGGGCAATTACCTTCCGTTACCGCTCGTAGACTTCATCCTGAGAAGCTCAAGGTAGCGAAATTGGAGTTTGAACATATGGTCCAACTAGGGATTTGTCGACCATCGTCGTCTCCCGCAGCATCTCCACTTCATCTGGTCCCTAAACGGGATAACTTCTGATAAACAGAAGTTATCCCACATCATCGCAGCATTGCCCACAGATGCTGCGAAAATACTTTTGCACAATTTCCCCGACCTCAGCTCAGCCAGCTATGCGGATGCAAAGCGACGGTTGCTTGAGAGATACGGTTTATCTACAAGGAACCGTCTCGAGCAGCTGCTGGCGGCACACGAGCCAGGGGACAGAAAGCCCTCAGATTTTTTATGAGGCCTGCAAAGTCTGGCCGGGGACAGCCTGGGCGAGAGTGAGGGCTTCATCCGGGGGCTGTGGGAAAGGCGGCTGCCACGGGATATACAGGTGGTGCTCGCCGCGACCACAGACCAGTCTCTGGAGCAACTAGCCAGGCTTGCAGATAAGGTGTGGGAGGTGACATCTCACCAGCTCGCACCTGCTCAGGTGTCTGAGGTTAGGGCCTCATCATCCCTGGAGAGGACGGTGCAGTCTCTCCAACGAGAGGTACGCCAGTTGAAGGCACTCATGTTTGGGGGGAAGCATATCCCTCAACAAGGGTCTGCGAGAGGGGCTGCTGGTCAGCAACAATGGAGCCGCGCTCCGGCGCAACAGCCACCGACCACTTCGTTGAAGACCAGCAACTCCACTAATCAGGGAGCGATCCCTAAGTCCTCCGCCGCGCAGGCACTGCCGGGGACGCTCTGTTACTTCCACTACCGCTTCGGTAGTGGGGCAGAGCGGTGCACCCCGCCTTGCGCTTTTGAAGGTCCCGGCTCAGCAGCCAAGAGGGACCGGAGGACAAAGGGCCCCCGCAGTTCAAAAAATTAAATTGGCGGGGAGTCGCCACATCCGCGGGCGTCTCTCAGCAGAGACGCTCGCGCAGATTATTTGTCCGCGACCAGCACAACCAGCTTGATTTTTTAATCGATTCTGGCGCGGACATATCCTTAGTTCCCAAGCACACATTTAGGGTAAAAACAACATGCCCTAATTTACTTCTGCGGGCCACAAATGGATCCACGATCCAAACTTTTGGCGCGAAGTTGCTGGAACTGAACCTAGGTCTTCGCCGACGGTTCATCAACAACTTCATCATAGCCAACACAAACAAAGCTAAGCTATACTCGGTGCGGACTTTCTCACAAAGTTCGAACTCATTCTCGATTTTAAACATCGAGAATTAGTTGACTCACAGACCAGTCTTCGGACTGACGTCTGTGCAACTGGTGAGTATATACTCGAGAGCTTTGACTGCCAACATCTTGGCAAATATAAAGAATTGTTAATGAAGTATGCTTCATTAACACAACCACCTAATTTTAACCTACCGGTTAAACACAATGTGCAACATCACATTGGCACTAATGGGCAATTACCTTCCGTTACCGCTCGTAGACTTCATCCTGAGAAGCTCAAGGTAGCGAAATTGGAGTTTGAACATATGGTCCAACTAGGGATTTGTCGACCATCGTCGTCTCCCGCAGCATCTCCACTTCATCTAGTCCCTAAACGGGATACAAATGATTGGAGGCCATGCGGCTACTATCGTCGCCTTAATGCAGTCACAGCGCCGGATAGATATCCAATCCCGCAAATTCACAATTTTTCTGTGAACCTTCACGGATGCACGATTTTTTCAAGGTGGATTTGGTGCGTGCGTACCATAACATCCCCATTGCACAAGAAGACGTGCATAAGACTGCTTTAATAACACCCTTTGGTCTGTTTGAATTTACTCGCATGCCATTTGGGTTAAGAAATGCAGCCCAGTGATTTCAAAGATTTATGAATGAAGTCACAAGAGACTTAGACTTCATTTATGTCTATCTAGACGATATACTTATCACTAGTAAATCCGAGGATGAGCATCTCTCTCACCTCAAAGTACTGTTTAAACGCTGTAATAGCATAATGGCGCGACAAAATAGTGGGCGCCACTTATGCGAGGTATTACCCCCTTAGCCATAAGCCCGGAAAAGCATGACCAAGGAGCCAATACCATACATAAGAAAGGAAACTAACTTCCGGAACTCCTACGCCGGCCACACGGAGTTATCTAGCTCGCCGGAGGGGTCGTGGGGTGTGTGGCCGGGGCTTGCCGCGGTTGGTTCACCACTTACCTGTGCCTGTGCAACCTTGAATTCCGCCTCCATCCTTCCACGGTCATCGTCTATGCCTCGTCATGCCCTGAAAAGGAATGACCCCCCCTCAACCATTCCACCAAAAAAAATTTACCACCTGGACATTCTAATATTTACAATCCTTTAATAAATCTGTAAACATCAACACAAACATTACATTGAAAACTTAACAACCACGACACTGATTAGCTGCCCGTGTCAAATATTAACAATTAACTGATCAAATTCAAAACATAAGTGTTACGTTATTTTAGGGACATGTGTATGAAGGACAACAATAAAGCGCGCAGTACTGGCCAATACTCCTCGCTTTGTACAAACGATATTACAACCAACAGAATCACTTAGAGGAAAAACAAATTTCCCGGAACCAACAAAGAATAAAATATTTCCGACAAGGAGCAAAACAAATTCACAAATAATTATAAAGAAGATTATAAAGTTAATACTAATGTTTTGTCCTAAAGGAGACAAAACAATTAAAAATAAATTAAAATACAAAAATTACCTTTTCTTTCCATATAAGCCATATCCTACTCGCGATATCAAAACAAAAATAAATTTGATCTGTCAAAATAATGATATGCGAGTAAATACAAAATATGGAAAGCGTCAATATCGTAATTTAGTACATACGATATACGATATATATATGGAAAGCGATAACGTCGAAAAGCAGCATTAATAATTACGATCTAGTTTTGAGCAATTATACCCCCACCTAGCCTCGATATCCAGCAGCAAGAATTTGGCGAAGGATAGAGGCTCGAAAGCAGATATCAAAAATTTAATCTTCTCTGGACATCCGCCGAGAAGGTTCATATCTGGAATTATTCCGATATATTTAGATAGGGCTTAGATAATTGGTGGGCTTTTAGCCGCTGATTGCTGTGATAGGATTATTTAGCGAAAGTGTTGTTTTTCAGGCAGACAGAAAATATTTAATTGATATTTATTTTTAAATATATGTATATATTATTATATATATATATATATATATATATATATATATATATACATATATATATATATATATATATATATATATATATATACATATATATATATATATATATATATATACATATATATATATATATATATATATATATATATACAGGGTGTGGAAAAGGTGTGGGAACGGTTCGATATTTCCTGAATGGTAGGTTTTCGTGAAAAAAGTTTGTAGCAAAAGTTGCTCAGGTTGGAGGGTAGAATCGTTTGCACACGAAACTCACCCCCACCCACTCACCCCCTCGCAGGGGGTGGGGGTAAGTCTGAAATTTCAAATGGCAACCCCTATTTTTTCTCACGGATTGTGATTCTCCGAAGAAAAATATGAAACTTTTGTCTTAAATTTTTTTTTATCCGAAGCTTCCCTGCACCCCCAAAACGAATTTTTAGGGGTGGGGAATAGTCCGGCAATTGTTCGATATTTCCTGAAGGGTAGGTTTTCGTGAAAAAAGTTTGTAGCAAAAGTTGCTCAGGTTGGAGGGTAGAATCGTTTGCACACGAAACTCACCCCCACCCACTCACCCCCTCGCAGGGGGTGGGGGTAAGTCTGAAATTTCAAATGGCAACCCCTATTTTTTCTCACGGATTGTGATTCTCCGAAGAAAAATATGAAACTTTTGTCTTAAAATTTTTTTTATCCGAAGCTTCCCTGCACCCCCAAATCGAATTTTTAGGGGTGGGGAATAGTCCGGCAATTGTTCGATATTTCCTGAAGGGTAGGTTTTCGTGAAGAAAGTTTGTAGCAAAAGTTGCTCCGATTGGAGGGTAGAATCGTTTGCAGACGAAACTCACCCCCTCGCAAGGGGTGGGGGTAGGTCTGAAATTTCAAATGGCAACCCCTATTTTTTCTCACGGATTGTGATTCTCCGAAGAAAAATATGAAATTTTTGCCAGGCATTTTTTTTATCCGAAGCACCACTGCACCCCTAAAAATTAAAATTATCCCTAAAAATCATTTATTTGGGTGTACAGGGAAGGTAAGGACAAACAATTGTTTGGAGCAAAAGATTGATATTTCTCGTTGGAGAACCATGAGAAAAATGGGGGTTGCTTTTAAAATTTTAGATTTACCCCCACAGCTTGCGAAAGGGTGAATTTTGGCAACCCCCATTTTTTCTTACGGATGGGTGGGGAAAAAGAAGCGGAACGGGCTGATATCTCGAAAAATATCGATTTTTTGAAAATCTTTTCCATTTTCAAAATTGTAGAGAATCACGCAAACTATCAGATTGAATATTTAATTATGTATTTGAAAAATTGTTAATTCGATTGTTTTTTAAACAATCATCTTGTTTTTTTAAATGACAACCCCTATTTTTTACAGATTTAGAATCCTCGTAAAATTTTATAATCGCGGCGCTCCGCGTGTCAGTGCGCCCCACTCTCAGCGTTACTTAAGCGATTTTCACAGCGCGGTCGCCTTAGATACTTAGGAATGTAAGAAAGGTAAATGAAAATCCGGAGTGCAACATCTGTTGCGCGAGTTTCTGCTGAAATGTCATAAAAAATTCGAAAGCGAAATAACAAAGAAATATTTTTTGAAAAAATCAGGAACTTGAGTATTCTTGTTCCATGTGTTTGAATTTTTTGTTGAAAAATGAGGTATTGACCTATTTCAACCATTCTTTTCTACTCAGTTTTCTTTGAAAGACGCTTCTGAAATTGCGCATAAAACAAAATAAGTGATTTGAAGTGATGTTTTGCTTTGTTGACCTTTTCTTTTTTCGTTTTCGTTACTAAACCTGGTAAGTTTGCAAAATTCATTGTTATACCATGTAAGTTGTCTACTCTGCCGTCCCAAAAATAAAGCGTTCAGTTCTTGAAACTTATCCTTAAAAAATTGGATTTTTCATGATTTTGACGTTATCTTGTAACATTTTTTTGACGTCTGTGTGCTTATTTCATTTGTCTCTTCATAACGAATTTAACTACGAAATTCAAATTAAGAAATACCTTAATGTTTTAAAAAAATTTGCTTCATTTGGTGTTTTTACGCTATTGCAACTCAACTACATTACCTTTTTTAGTCAATGTTTATTTCTACTTGCACATAATAAAAATGGTTAAATTCAGTTATGATTTTTGCAAAACAAAGGAATAAAAATAATTAATTTTTGTCTGTTGGTACAGCTTGGCTATGGCCCAACAAAGAATGAAATTGTTCAAATTTTAATTATTTTAACTTAGCCTGTTAAAAACTTTTTTTTTAAACTAAACTGATGTGGACAATCAAAGTGAGAGTGAACGAACGTGAATGAGCGAGCGAACAAGAGAGAATACATTTGATCATTCGAGTGATGAAATCATTGTGAGCTCACTTGATTATGAAAATGTTCAATCATTTTATTTTTAGATCGTTTGATTATCGGATCATTAGATTATTTAAGATTTGTACTTTATTTACAACATAATTTGATTCGGGTATAAAATTTTTACATGGGATTCTGAGTAGACAACTTAACCGAGTAATATTTTAATTTAACTTTACATTAAAAAATTGGTTTCTTTTTTAGATTCAGTTTTAAGATGGGGGAATTATCAGAAAGAGAACGTGTTCTGTTGTTGATGATTCGAGGCTACGGAACTCGTCAAAGATCATATCGCGTAAGACAAATTTTCAATAGGGACTTTCGGAACGGTGATCACCTTATTTCAAAATCAACAGTATATCGTACTGTCAATCGTTTTGAATCTACTGGCACTAACAAAAACCGGCCAAAAAAAGGACGTCCAAAAATAACTGATGACAAAGCCATGGACATCATGCAATCTTTCGTCGAAGATCCACACGCGTCGACGCGCCAACTTGGTCTCCTGCATAGTGTCGATCACAAAACAGTCTGGAATTACCTACATAAGAACAAGTACCACCCATACAAAATGCAACTTCATCAAAAACTTTTCCCCGATGACTATGATCGACGAATAGAGTTTTGTGAACTGATGGATCGGAGATTCACTCAAAATCCGCGGTTTCTTGAAAAACTGACTTTCTCTGACGAAGCGACGTTTCAACTAGATGGAAACGTCAATCATCAAAATTTCCGATATTGGACGGATTCGAATCCTTACTGGATGCTCGAAAAAAACATTCAGTATCCGCAAAAGTTGAATGTTTGGGCTGGCATTATGAACGACAAAATTATTGGTCCATTTTTCATCGATGGAAATTTGAACCAGGAAAAATATCTCCAGATGCTCAGGGAAAAAATCGTGTCAGCAATGAACGAAGCTGTCGGTGGGGATATGGATGATGTCTGGTTTCAACAGGACGGCGCAGCTCCTCATTATGCGATTGTGGTTCGAAATTTTTTAGACACAACTTTTCCAGATCGCTGGATAGGTCGTAGAGGACCTTTGGAATGGCCACCTAGATCCCCAGACTTAACGCCATTAGATTTTTTTTTATGGGGTTATGTAAAAAGTAAAGTTTACGCAACTGATCCCGTGACTATTGAAGAATTAAAACGGCGAATCGAGTATGAATGTTCAGTGATTCCCCAAAACACAATTAAAAAAGCTTCTCAAGAAGTTTACTATAGACTATCGAAATGTCAAGAAATCCGGGGAGGTCATTTCGAACAGTACAAACAGTGAAGGGTTAAAGAGCAAATAAACCAACAAACACTATTTTCAATGATTTTTAATTATAAATTATATTTATTATTTTGTAGTCTTATTTATTATGAACTGAAAGACAATTTTTTTTTAATTTGTAAAGTGGAGTTTTATTAGTTACTCATCTGTTATTTATAATAAACGATCGATGATTCAATGGTCCAGAGTTCTTGAATTTTAATTTTTAGGGGTGCAGTGGTGCTTCGGATAAAAAAAATGCCTGGCAAAAATTTCATATTTTTCTTCGGAGAATCACAATCCGTGAGAAAAAATAGGGGTTGCCATTTGAAATTTCAGACCTACCCCCACCCCTTGCGAGGGGGTGAGTTTCGTCTGCAAACGATTCTACCCTCCAATCGGAGCAACTTTTGCTACAAACTTTTTTCACGAAAACCTACCCTTCAGGAAATATCGAACAATTGCCGGACTATTCCCCACCCCTAAAAATTCGTTTTGGGGGTGCAGGGAAGCTTCGGATAAAAAAAATTTTAAGACAAAAGTTTCATATTTTTCTTCGGAGAATCACAATCCGTGAGAAAAAATAGGGGTTGCCATTTGAAATTTCAGACTTACCCCCACCCCCTGCGAGGGGGTGAGTGGGTGGGGGTGAGTTTCGTGTGCAAACGATTCTACCCTCCAACCTGAGCAACTTTTGCTACAAACTTTTTTCACGAAAACCTACCCTTCAGGAAATATCGAACAATTGCCGGACTATTCCCCACCCCTAAAAATTCGTTTTGGGGGTGCAGGGAAGCTTCGGATAAAAAAAATTTTAAGACAAAAGTTTCATATTTTTCTTCGGAGAATCACAATCCGTGAGAAAAAATAGGGGTTGCCATTTGAAATTTCAGACTTACCCCCACCCCCTGCGAGGGGGTGAGTGGGTGGGAGTGAGTTTCGTGTGCAAACGATTCTACCCTCCAAGCTGAGCAACTTTTGCTACAAACTTTTTTCACGAAAACCTACCCTTCAGGAAATATCGAACAATTGCCGGACTATTCCCCACCCCTAAAAATTCGTTTTGGGGGTGCAGGGAAGCTTCGGATAAAAAAAAATTTAAGACAAAAGTTTCATATTTTTCTTCGGAGAATCACAATCCGTGAGAAAAAATAGGGGTTGCCATTTGAAATTTCAGACTTACCCCCACCCCCTGCGAGGGGGTGAGTGGGTGGGGGTGAGTTTCGTGTGCAAACGATTCTACCCTCCAACCTGAGCAACTTTTACAAACGTTTTTCACGAAAACCTACCATTCAGGAAATATCGAACCGTTCCCACACCTTTTCCACACCCTGTATATATATATATATATATATATATATATATATATATATATATATATTTTCCACACCCTGTATATATATATATATATATATATATATATATATATATATATATATATATATATTTAAATTTAACAAGAATAATTTTCATTTCTTGTGGCGGTTTTTAGCTTCCAACACAAAGCTGAATAGCGATTAGCTAATTCAGCCACGGCACACAGCAAAGAAAAGATTAAAGCAGAGTTACTTGCAGTAACTTGTGAATAATCTTTGTAGGCAATTTAAGTTCTCTGGTTGGAATTATTCCACCAGGTATCGGATATATTAAATTCGATTTAATAACAATTCCAGTTTCTAGCAACTTTGTTGTATACAAGTTGCGTAGAGTGCACCAGAATATTCATCTGGTTATAAATTGTTATAAACAATTCAGCGTAGTAAATTTACTCCATTTTCTAGCAACTTTGTAATATATAAGTTGCATAGAGGGCATCCGAATATTTTTTCTGATTTATAAATTGTTGTAAACAATTCGGCGAAGTAAATTTACGTTAATTTCTAGCAACTTTGTAAGATACAAGTTGCGTAGAGTGCACCAGAATATTCATCTGATTATAAATTGTTATAAACAATTCAGCGTAGTAAATTTACTCCATTTTCTAGCAACTTTGTAATATATAAGTTGCATAGAGGTCATCAGAATATTTTTTCTGATTTATAAATTGTTGTAAACAATTCGGCGAATTAAATTTACTCCATTTATCACAACTTTGTTGTATACAAATTGTGTAGAGAGCACCAGTATATTCATCTGGTTATAAATTGATAACACAATTAGCGAGTTCATTCATTACAGACAAGTTTGAACCAGGATCTTCCTCCGGTTTACACCTGTTTTAGGCGATTTCACGTGAGCTTGTATAGGACAAGAGCCATACAAGACTCATTTAGCAAAGTTAAATTTCTATGGTTTGGGATATCCAACCATATTTAAATAATAATAAAATTTACAATTTTATTTAAAGATTAGTAGGAATTCTTCTCCTGAAGCACCCCCCCGAGGTTGGATACACAGCGGATTTACCTGATTGAGGCAGTACTTCAAGGAATATTTGGAGAAGACCAGATGTTTTTTATTCAAATTTTTATTTTAAAGCAAAGAAGTCGAGTAACGTAGAGTTAATTTTAAGCATAGATTTAATTAGATTTTATAATTTATAGGAGAAATATATTTGTATCAAACGGACCTTAGACTCTTTTATTTAGAGCAGCCGGCACCTATCCTACATTCCAACTATTTTTTAATTATTACGACGATCACCTCCTAACACCTGGTCTTTGACCGGTATTAAGAAAGTGACGCCGTAACAACTAACTACCATTAAAATTATTATTTTAGTAATAAAATTTTTTTTTTTTCTCAAATTAAAGCAAAAAGAAAATTTTTGTTATTTTATTTTGTGTATTTTTTTTTGCGTGTGTTTTTTTTTTTTTTCTTCTGATCCAGCTGATGTGGATGCACTATAGGTATTGGCTTAATTACCTGACTATCGAACGGTATATCAATTGGTATTAATGGAATATACAGTTCCTCCTTTATACTAGTGTCTGCTGTTTTATAAATATCATCTAATTTTCCGGCAACTTTTTTTTATTTAAACCATGTTCGAGTAATTTCGGATAATCTTCGGTCTGTTCTCCATCCCCCCCGGTCTTCTGATTTTATAACTGTTACTTCGTCCACCAACTCTCCATTGCCTTCCGCCATTTCTCTACACGTTTTTCCCGTTTTTGATAAATAAAACAGTTTGTACAGATTAACACCAATCCGCACTAAATAAAAACGAACTCGCTGTTATAAATTTGTGTGCGTTTTTTTTTTTTACTTTTTTTTTTAAATTCTAACCACGTAAAACACTGAAATATGTATATCCTGTTTTATAAACTAAAGGGCAAAACGCAATTTTTGTATTGCTGGTATCCTTTTCGGTACTTTCAAATTTCTCCAAATTCTTTTCTTATTTGTTAATTTTTTTGTGCTTATTTTTTCTTGTATTTTCGACTAAAATTCACAGCACCGAAATAGTCCTGATTGTTGCTAATTCGAAACGAAATTTTTATTTTTTGAAAATGAACTGATTAATGAAGGTTTTTGTCTTCCAGCCAGTCGTATGTGTTCAAAACTGATTTTTTCCTTTTTTTATTTTATCTTAAATTTTTCCGAACAAAAACTTGTGCAGTAAATTTCTGCCTACCTCAAAATTCAGGCAAAACTGACCGTTACAACGCCTTGATAACTTTGGGTTAACCATAAAGTTATCAAAATGCGTTTTTGGAGTCAGTGAGATTATGTTTTTGGGATATAGTACCGGCAAGGATGGAATCCTTCCATCACCCGAACGTGTCCAAGCAATTAATGACCTCACAACTCCAACAACAGTTAAACAAATTCAAAAAATTTTAAGAATGGTGAACTTTTATCACCGATTTATTCCTAAACTAGCACAAATGTTAGTGCCGCCGATTAATGAACACTTGAGGGAATCCTCAATTGTCCATCAACAACTAAAAATAAGGAACAACTTCCTTGGCCCGCAGAATGTCAACAAGCATTCCTCGACGTGAAAGCCGCAATGGCTGCAGCAGTGATGCTGATACACCCACTAGAGGATGCTCAACTGATGCTTCCGATTTTGCGATCGGAGCTGTGCTGGAACAGTTTAACGGTCACAGATGGCAACCATTAGCTTTGTTTTCTAAGAAGCTATCATCTGCTGAACGAAATTATTATGCATTCGATCGCGAACTTCTCGCAATCTTTGCAGCAATAAAACATTTTCGGTACTTTGTTGAAGGAAGAAATTTCGTGGTCTACACTGACCACAAACCTTTAATACATGCCCTTCACACAAAAACCGAAAGATCTCCCCGCCAAACAAGACACCTGAGCCTAATTTCCCAGTTCACAACAGACATAAGACATGTCTCTGGGAAACAAAACGTTGTCGCAGATTATTTATCTCGCTCATTAGCGGCCGACAACGTTGACACAATCACCTTCGATTTGCCACATCTGGCGAAAGCACAAGAAGGTGACAAAGGGTTACAACGACTCAAAGAGCATCCCAGTAGTAGCTCGAAGGTAAAACTGTCACCCTCAGAGCAAAAGCGGGTTATATTTGATGTTGCAGCAAAAGAGGAATAAAAATATTTCAGCGCAAAAATGGTTCAACTATTATTCAGAGCAAGAACGGAACGGCAAAAGTCTTAGAGCAAAAGCGGATTAACTCTCTAAACCGTTTTTGCCCTCTACGAAAACTTAAACCGCTTTTGCCCTCAGTTTTTATTTATACCTCCGTCGCTCACATTATTACTTCGAAATCTATTTTTAGACCACATTTTCTTCATTTTCCTAGAAATACAATGCAACTCTATTCATAATATTGGAATTTTTGGAATTTTCGCGTTTGTAAGATTTGACTTTGAATGTGTGAAGTCTTTGTAATTGTTTATGATAAGTTTTAAGTTTTTGCCATTTTCCCATTTTTGACTACATATTTGGGGATTTTTACATTTCTGACATAAATTTTTCACATGTTTATCTTTTATCTTTATTAGTAACTTCAATTTTTATAATGTTTGCAATTTATGATTTTTTCAATTTACTTTTTTTACTTAGTAATTTTTGTATTTTGTAAAAAAAATTTAAATTTGTTCAAAAATTCAGAATTGCAAACATAAAACTGAAGAATTGGAGATATTATTGTCAAAAAAGAAACTTAATAATATTAAAATGAAAAGAGCACTCATTTTGAAACTGAAATTGTGAAATCCAAATATTAAATAAAATTGAATTTTTTTAATAATTAAAGGCCAATTTCTAACTACACAATAAAGACATGACTGAACGGAAAATAATTATTAGATAAAAAAAAAACTTTTTAATATAGCACGTTTTTATAACGAGCTAAGAAGAATAAAATAATTTCTCCTAGCCCCATACAGATTTAGAACCGCAAACATATTCCTAACCCCATACAGATAGTCCTGAAAATTTGTGATTGTGTTTTTGTAATAGCTTTGAAAATATTTGTAAGATTTTAAACGAAAAAACGTGGGGCGCATACATGATTGATGCGAATGACTTCTCAACCCAGCTACTCTACACTCCTACTATTGTCTATAGCATGACCCCCACGTTTTTTCGTTTAAAATAACATCTATAAATTATATTTCATCTGAAACTTTTATCTTTTATTTTACTTTAAATAATTTACCGTATTAATTTCCATTATGTAACTGGTGTGCATATTAAATTTTGAATTACGTCACATAGCATATTTTGTTCTACATGGCATGTCCTTTCATTTGATTCCCATTTCGAGGTTGTTGTAAAGTTAGGCAATCCACCAGTTTATGTTAGCCGCCAAGTTAAATTTATAATGATGCCATCATATAGCTTATTGTATTCTACTTATTACACCCTTTCCTGTAGTACCCACGTCGCGGTGGTTGTGAAGAAAATGTTAATCCGCTCTCTTGAGATGGCCGCCATGGACCAAACGATAAATTGAGTACCCTTTATTGCTTATGGTGTTTTCCTTACTACACCATTTCATGTGAATGCCATGTTTCGGGTGTTGTGAACAAAATGGTAATCCGCCCTGTTGAGATGGTCGCCATAGACCAAACAATATATTGAGCATACTACGCATACGCTTTCATTTGATATCCATGTCGAAAGGGTTCTGAAGAGAATGGTAACCAGCATTCCTGAGGAGACCGCCATGGATCTAAAGACATAGCTCATTGCATTCGACTTGTGATGCCCTTTCATTTGATACCCATGTCGAGGGGGTTGTGGAAGAAAATGGTAATCCGCCCTCCTGAGATGGCCGCAATGGACCAAACGAAATATTAAGTATACTATATTGCTTATGGTATTCTACTTATGATACTCTTTCATTTGATACCCATGTCGAAGGGGTTGTGAAGAAAATGGTAACTCGCCCTCTTGAGATGGCCGCGATGGACCAAACGATAAATTGAGTATACTATATTTCTTATGGTGTTCTACTTATCATACCATTTCATTTGATACCCATGTTTCGGGGGCAGTGAAGAAAATGGTAATCCGCCCTCTTGAGATGGCCGCCATGGACCAAACGATATATTGAGCATACTATATTGGTTATGGTGTTATACTTGTCATATCCTTTCATTTGATACCCATGTCGAAGGGGTTGTGAAGAATATTTCAACACGCCCTCCTGAGACGGCCTCCATGGATCTAAAGGTATATACCATATTGCATTGTCTTCGGAGCTAAAGCTGTGTGCAAAATTTCAGAATGATAGGATATCCGGAAGTATTTGAAAAATCGATTGCAAAATTTGTTCCGTGAAGAAAACAGTAAGCCGTCCTCTGGAGACCTCCGCCATGGATCTAACGGTGTAATGAGTATACCATATTGCATTGTCATCGGAGCTGAAGCTGTGTGCAAAATTTCAAGGTGATCGGGTAACCGGAGGTATTCAAAAACGAAAATTTCAAAAATAGCAAAAATGTGTTAATATAGTTAAAATTAACCGAAACCTTTGAGATAAACTCAGGAGTACGACAAGGATGTTTACTTTCGCCGTTACTCTTTCTTATAGTAATAAACTATATCCTTGGCGGCGCTTTAGATAGTAAAACAGGTGGGTTTCAATAGGAATAGTTAGTTGGCGTGAAAGAGCGAGCATCTTCTTCCACAGTATTTTCGGCCGAGCGGGACGTCCCAGCAATGGATACGCTGCTGTCGGTGCCGCTTCGAAAAATACCGTCTCTTGCCCTGTTTCTTCGGTTTCCCGATTCTGGTCAATTCAGCAGATCGAGTACCCGCCTCCTTTCACACCCTGGGCTTGGGACCAGGCGACGGCGAACTTTCTATATTACGTTACAAGGGAGAAAAAGCAGAATTCAAAAAATAAAATCTAAAGCAGCGTTTTCAACCCTGATGAAAACAATTTTGACGCGTTTATTGAGAGCAAAAGCGATTTAAATTTTTGTTCAGCGCAAAAGCGGTATAAGTTTTCATTAAGAGCAAAAGCGGAGTAAAAAGTTAACCCGCTTTTGCTCTCGGTTTTTTGATACACCGTTTTTGCGCTGAAGTATAGTTATACCATTTTTACTCTAAGAATACGAAGATATTCCTCTTTTGCGCTAAAAAAAAACCCCGAACCGTTTTCGCTCTCTTTGTTATTTTAGCCCGCTTTTGCTCTGAGGGTGTCAACTAATACTCACACCAATTCCTTTCACAACTCATGAAGTTTGGTGTGAGATTAGCACGGGTACATTACGCCCTTATATACCCTCATCATTAAGAAAATTAGCATTCAATGCTGAACATAGCTTGTCGCATCCAAGCATACGCGACACAAGACAAGCTATCACTAAAAAATATTTTTGGCCAGCCATCAACAAAGACTGTAACAACTGGTCTAGATCCTGTATAGGCTGCCAAAAATCTAAAGTTTCGAGACACACCAAATCTTCACATGAAGCTTTTAACCCACCAAATAATAGATTTGAACATATCCATATGGACATTGTTGGACCATTGCCCCCATCTCGAGGATATTCATATATCCTAACAATCGTAGACCGATTTACGAGATGGCCGGAGGCATATCCAATGCGAGACATCTCTGCTACTACGGTGGCCAAACATTTTGTCACCGAGTATGTCCCTAGATTCGGCCCCCCACCTGAACTTACAACAGATCAAGGGTCGCAATTTGAATCAAAATTATTCAAGGAAGTCACAAGACTTCTAGGTACACATAGAATACGTACTACCGCCTACCATCCGCAAGCAAACGGGATGGTAGAGCGTTTCCATAGACAACTAAAAGCGGCCTTAATGGCAAGGGACAAAACTACTCATTGGAGTGAGGATTTGCCCTTTGTTTTATTAGGTATTCGCTCGGCAATTAAAACCAATTTGCAATGCTCACCAGCAGAGCTTGTCTATGGACAGAATCTGAGGCTCCCCAATTCAATTTCCATCCCAACGGATGAGAACCCGATAGAGCACTCAGAATTTCTAACACGTCTTCGCACACACATGAAAGGTCTGTCGGCGACACAGCCCCGACAGTCAGTTTAGAATGATGTGTACGTGCCGAACGCCGAGTATGTTTTCATACGTACCGATCGTGTTCGGCGGCCTTTTGAAACACCATACGAAGGGCCATTCAAAGTAATCAAAAGATTACGTCAACATTTCGTCGTCAACATAAATGACACAAATAAGTCGATAACTATCGATCGACTGAAATCTGCTGTTGAGTGTGACCGAGACGTTGAAGCAGCATCAATTCGCTCGGTACACTGCATATAACGCTACGCTGGGAGGGAATTATGTAGGGACATCGTCCCACTACTCACTTATTACTCGACTGCAAAAGACTGTGCACAAAAGCATAGCCTACTTGCATCAAGCAATATAAAAATAGGAAACAATAAATCAATTAATGAATTGTCAATAAAAGATTTTGACGTTCAAACGATATAAAAATTAATAGTCGTGTATAAAATAAAATCTATGTATATAATAAAAATATAAATAAGATAAATATATATGTGAATAAAAGTTTAGTTAAATAAGTATAAAAATATATTGTGTTTAAAAGTAGTACTCAACAAGTAGACCTTTCTCGTTGTGCCGACTCCGCACACAACATAATAAACTACAGGTGTGTCTTTAAATGATAGTCTCTTGGTGGGTCCAACTATTCAGTCCAATCTATTTTCTCTATTGATACGGTTTCGAAAGTATCCGATTGTGTTAACCGGAGATATAGAGAAAATGTACAGACAATTTTTAGTCCGGAAAGAAGATAGAAAATATCAACGCATTTTATGGAGAGACGATAACAAAAGGCTGCAGATTTATGAATTATACACGGTGACATTTGGTGTATCATCTGCTCCATATCTAGCAATTCGATGTCTTCATCAACTCGCCGACGACGAAGGGCAACCTTACGTAAGAGCCGCACAAGCACTCAAAGAAGATTTCTATGTAAATGACGTTCTTACCGGAGCAAACAAAAGGGAGGATGCTATAAAACTCAGAAGAGAATTGACAGAAGTTCTGTTAAAGGCAGGTCTATCGATTCGTCAATGGGCATCAAATGACTTATCAGTGTTAGAAGATATTCCTAAAGCTGATGTTCACCTTAAGTTACAACTTGGAGAGGATACAACCTTAAAAACATTAGGTGTATTTTGGAATTCAAGTTCTGATTCAATCATGTATACAGTGAAACCTTTGAAGACTCCAATAAAGATTACAAAGAGATATATTCTATCAGAAGTAGCCAAAATTTTCGATCCATTAGGATTATTGGCACCTGTGGTTGTTGTAGCTAAAATGCTATTATAAAAATTATGGACTATAAAGGTACATTGGGATGAATCTCTCTCCAATGATATTCACACAGAGTGGCAGAGATATTACGAGCAACTTCAAATCCTGAACAAATTGTCCTTTCCACGGACTATTGTTACATCTGACCTGTAGGATATACAAGTGCATGGATTTTCTGATGTATATACCTGAGAATAATCGACAAGGATAACAGAATCAAAACGCAATTATTGTGTACTAAATCCCGAGTAGCGCCATTGAAAACTCAAAGTATATCGAGACTAGAATTATGTGGTGCTCAATTATTGGCGGTCTTAACCAATACAGTAATCTCAGCGATTAAATTGGAAATCAATCAAGTATTTTATTGGACAGATTCTACAATTGTTTTGCTTTGGTTACATACCTCACCTCATCAATTGAAAACCTTTGTAGCAAATCGTATCACTCATACCCAAGGATTATCAGCTGTAAAACATTGGCATCATGTGCGGACGAAAGATAATCCGGCCGACCTTATTTCTAGAGGCCAATTATCAGAAGTGTTTATTTTATCACCTATATGGAAGGTAGGACCAGCATGGTTAACGAGGTCAGAAGAAGTTTGGCCGCAGTCGGAGTTCACACAAATTGATGAATTACCTGAACAACGTCAATCTATGTGTTTATCAACAAGTGTAATAAAACTACAAGCAAGTACAATATTTGAAAGATTTTATTCTATAGGAAGATTGACACGGTCGCTGGCTTATTGCTTCAGATTTAGCCGTAATTCAAAAGTAAGGGGCCCATTAAGGGTTCGTGAACTACAAGATGTATTGAATAAGGTAATAAAGGTCATTCAAATTCGGACTTTTAATCAGGAAATACAAGCATTAAATAAAGGAAATGTAGAGAAATTAAAATCACCGTCAACTCCATACGAAGAGCAGAACAAAGAGCGAAGTGAAACTCCAACAAACGTACCACTGACCGAACACAATAAAGAAAAGGACGAATTACCCATCACTCCTGGAAGAAGTATAAACTGGGAGGAGATGGTCGTCCAAAATGAGCTGGAAAACGAATTAACTAACACAATAATTGAGAAAAAAAAAGGATTACACGTTAATTACGAAAGAAGGTAGAAGCTTCACCATTTCTTTTGAAGAATTAGAGTCTATACCGTGGAAATACATATATTCGAGTTACCGCCAGGAAGCGTTATACGATGTTCTTGGATGGAGGGCCGAGTGTAAGAATTTCGATACGTAGAAATAAAATTGTTTGGTCGAATTTGAAGTATATATAAATCTTAAAATTAATTAATATTAATAAAAATTTAAAATAAAATAATACCAAAATGGGTTGATCAAATTAATTTCTCAACCGGGGGAGAATATTGACGTGACAAGTCAAAATAAATGTTGACTGATAAATTAATTAAGTTTGAGATGACAGGAAAGCAAAGCATCCTACATATGGCAGTTCTAACACTATAAAAATTATCGTGAAAGTTATCAAAAGCTCGCCTACTAGAATATTAGAGCGAGCTTGAATCAAGGAAACAGTATAAAAGGCGAATTCGAGGACATACAAATCATTCTTTACCTACAAGTGGGATTCACCACACCTGGTAAGGAATTCAACAGATAGGGGTAGATACGGTTTGGGATTTACCAAATTGTAACAGAGGTTTAGAGGCAAGAATTAACATCAAGATTACGCGTTTCCATATTTATAATTTCATTGTTCGATTTATTAGTGTTTTCTTAATAAATAACAACCGTTCCATTTAATATCTTTTATTTCATCAATATCAAATCATACTTACCAACACAAATAGTGATTATCCGTAAAAAGAGAAGTCACACGCAAAAACACGCATAAGTGATATTATAATTATGGACGCAAACAATTAACAAATTAATATAGTGTCCTCCTTTTCTGCAGTAATAAACATGCTCTAGATCGATGGATGAGATCGATGGAGAGATAATGTTTATATGTGTTCCGTCAATCAGTCCAACTCTCCCGGGAAACGAAAATTTTTGAAATAATGCTTCTTTAATCCTTCTTTGTTCAAGATCATCCGGGAAAATTACATAATCTAAGCAGACTTCATTAAGAATATTTGCTACTTCATGAATACAACGATGAACAGAAGTTTGAGCCATACGTGATTGGAAATCTTCTCCTATCGTTCTCTGAAAATTTCCAACAGCGAAGAGCCGAAGCGCACACAAAAATCTCAAGTGAATTGGAATCCCTATATTTCTCTGATTTAAAAAAATCTCGGATAGTTTTTTTAATAAATCCAGGCACAACCTCCGAGGAAAACAATAATGCCTAATCTCCAATGGCAAAACCAACCACGAACCAACCAACCAAAATGCTGCTTCCTATTCCCTCTCATTGTAAATTGAATTATCTGTCTCGCTCGTGTTTTGGTCGACATGGGTTAACTTTCCGTATGTGTTAGTTAAACCATTTGAGTTGCCACATGAAATTCAGCAACAATTTAGTACAAAAAATTTCAAAAATCAAGTCAAAAATGACGTTAAACTGTAATTTCAAATAAATATGACAAATAAAATCGTGAAAATGTCATTTAATTGGAATGGTATGTAAATATTAAAAAATAAATTTAAAAAAAAAACCCTTTTAATATTAAAAAATTTTCAGAATCTTTACAAGAAATGCTGCTGGAGTTTGTCGAAGGCTACCCATCTCTTTGGGATAAGTCTAACGGCAACTACAGCAGATTGGATAAAAACATTATAATATGGAACAAAATTGGAAAAAATGTTGGCTGTACAGTTTTGTATTGTTATAATAAACACCACAATTTTTTAATAATAATAACATTTTAAGGTGAGGAAGCATCAATTTGGTTTATTAAAGCGGCGATATGTCCGCCATAAGGAAAAAAAGTAAATGAAAGCAAAAGTGGAGCTGCTGCATCTTCTCATCGAGCGAAACATTTCTTCCTCGGATAAAAAATGACGTTTCTGGATCCCGTAATGAAAAGAAGAAGGTAATCGTAATTTCGCGCTTGTAGAAAATTTTTAATATTCATTTTTTTCAGCACCGTTGATAGCTTTTCCCAAGAAATTCCGTCCCAGCTCCAATCCTTTCCAGCTTCTCTTCCAATTCTTTCCACTCCAACTCCTCATTCAACTTCTCTTCCAATTCCGTCTCCTCCAACTCCTCATTCATCTTCTCTTCCAATACCCTCTCCTCCAACTCCTTATCCAACTTCTCTTCCAATTCCGTCTCCTCCAACTCCTCATCCAACTTCTCTTCCAATCCCTTCTCCCCAAACTCCACTTGTTTCATTCCTAGCTTCCTCCCGATTCCGTGCTGCTTCCACCCCCCCCTACCTACAGCTTCACCTTCTTTTCGATTTCCTTCACATTTCAAAGTACCCCCATCTTGTTCCTCAAATTCCACCCAACAAACTCCCATCCCAAAGCCCAGCCCTTCGACTCAACCAATTCAAGCATCACGGATTCGGCAGACGATGTTGGATGAAAGCATGGCAGCTTTTCAGGCGATCAAAGATGCAGCAGCGGCCATTTCAAATCGGACAGTTTCAGAAACTGATAACCAGGCGGACCTCTATCAAAAAAGGTGACTTAATTTGTATCGTTTGCAGCCAGCACGCTCCCAGAAGGGAAGAAGAAAAAATTTCTTGACAAAATTTTAGAAGTGTACCTAGATATGTATAAGCAAAGAATAAAAAGGAATTAAAATATATAAGCGATATTTATTTTTTTACTACGAAATATGATCTTTTCAGGTCCCAAAACACGAGTGCTCAATTCGACCACATCAACCAAACCAACAACAACAACAACACCTTGATAACTCCAACAATAACAATTAATAAATAATAATATTTTAATTCTGTGGGTCGGCATTGAAAATATTTTTAATATTATGTCGAATCTGTCTTGCTTCAGATGTGGGATTTCTGCTACCCAAACGTACGCTATTTGGTGGAATGCTCTCTAAACGGGTCCCTTGTGCTTCTCTTCTCCATTCACCACTAATTATGCTGTCATCTACATATCGGTCGACGTAATTAGGTGACACATGAATTTCTTCCAGATGACAGCAAGAAATTATGCAACATTACCGCAGCTAGCACAATTTTAGCGGCATTTTGGGGAAGAACTGAAATAGCTGATGAGAAGACTTTCCACCGTGCTGCCAAATGCCGAAGCTGTTCTCAATAAAACAGCGTCCTTTAGACAGTTCTTTGTTATGGAGAAGTTGATCAGGCTCAAGATTTCTCCCGCTGAATGGAGTCATTAGATATGGACGTAACGGGAAAGCAGCATCACCAACTAAAAAGTACGGAATTTAACAATGGCTTCCATTAACCGACCTTGCTTTTGGCAATGTTAAAGTTCCATTTTCAAATGCTTGTCCAAGCGGGCTGTTTTCCAGATCGTCTTCCAGATTACTTGAATTTAAACTGGGCATATAAATTGGAGCTAGTATTTTATATATAACTTCGCACATTTCATAAATAATTTTGGGAATTGTTGAGTGGCCAATCCGGAATTGATAGTGCAGAGAACGAAAAGAAGCACCAGTTGCTAAATACCTTTAAATAACGCAAGATTAATTTGCTATAGTACAATGACTCCAATAAGTATTCGCTCACCACCATATCCAGGTAAACTTTGGTTAATAACCTAAAGGACATAAATGATAACGCAACGTTTTAGCATTCATGTCCTTTAAATTATTAACAAGAATTTGCCTGGATATGGTGGTAAGCGAAAACTTTAGAGCCTGTATCACTTGCACTTGCCTTAAGGTTGTAACGGTCGGTTGGAAAATTTATTTTGATTGGGGAATTTAGTTTGGAAATCACCCTGTAGGCAAGGGGAAATTTACTGTAAATTACTTGGGATGAAAAGGAAAATTTAAACAGGATAGGCGAGAAAAAAAATGAGGAATGAAAGGAGTTTTTTCTGGGGAGTTGGAAAAAAAGTTGGAAAGAAAATGGTCGGAAAATTTGGAAAAAGTTGTAAATAAAGTAGTATGTGAAGAAATTTTGGAAAAAAAAAAAAAAAAAAAAAAACAGTTGGAAGGACGTTGAATCAATAGAATTGGGATTTATTTTTTTGGGTTGGTGCCGTAAAATCTAAAAATACGGACGAATGGATTATATATGGAAGAAAGAACTCCAGGATAACGAAGGGAAAAAGTTGTAGGCTGCTCTTCAGGAAAAGGCTGCTGAAGGAAAATTAACCCCCAGAATAAGAAATATAGAAGAAGAGGAAAGAAACAGGTCAAAGGCGTAGGGACCGTAATATTTTTTGCTTCTATGGAAACCGGTAGGTAAAAGATAATTTAAATTTATACCTGCATATATTTGGTGGCGGATCAAAACGAGATTGAGCTTGATAAGAGGATTTTCGCCGTAAGGTGTGAGGATTACTTATAATCACACGAAATATGACGGGTCCTTGGTGATTTGGTGATTTGGACCGTTTAAAAAAAAAAAAAAAAAAAAACAAATAATTACCTATTGTACTGCAAATTATATCTCACTGCGTTAGGTTATTTACCAATAAAGTTGCAGACGTCACTTTTCTATCAAGACTGTGACTTAGACCGACCATAGTCAAATGAAAACCAATATTTTGTGAGTTCATTACTTCTGGATTGCTGTGCGGATTACACAACCCCTGGGATAATTCGATAAGGCGCAATCATCCGTATTTTTGGTCCCGAACCAGTAATCGTGACATTGTCTACCTACTTAGTCATCATCTATATGTATATATTATATATTCAATTATCAATTATTATTTAATAGCACTTACACGACAAGCTGTGATTGTTAGTTTTGCTTCGACACACAAAAGAATTTACACAAAATAAAATAAAAAAATTTTAGGCTTTAATTTATTACATTTGTTACTAAATAATCATTAATTTATTACATTTGTTACATTTGTTACTAAATTATTACATTTGTTACTAAATAATCATTTTGCGTAGAATTAACAATAACTTTGAATCTTATTTATAATTAATTCTGAGTTTGGTTGCTCCTTGTCTGTGATATTTACATTTTGGTTTTTTTGTTGGTTCAGGAAATTTTGTTTTCCTCTTCTGGTGATTGTATCATCCATTGTACAAAGTGAGGGGTATTGGCCAATACTGCGCACTTTACGGTTAACGTGCATAAAGTACGCAACTCGTATGTAATTTTTTTTAATTGTATCTGTTCACATTTATATGTTTATGTTGAGTTTTCGCATTAAATGATTATAAGCATGAGAATGGCTCTGTGTTAGATTTTTTTCGGTGGAATGGTTGAGGGGGGTATCCTTTCTTTTCAGGGTTTGACGCGGCTCAGGCGATGACCGGAGAATGATGGACGGAAGTCAAAGTTGCACAGACACAGGTAAGTGGTGAACCAACCGCGGTAAGCCCCGGCCACACACCCCACGACCCCTCCGGCGAGCTAGACAACTCCGTGTGGCCGGCGTAGGAGTTCCGGATTTAATTTTTATTTCTTATGTATGGTGTTGGCTCCTTGACCATGCTCTTCCGGGCTTGTGGCTAAGGGGGTAACACCTCGCATAAGTGGCGCCCACTATTTATATCGCGCCATTATGCTATTACAAGGTTAAAAGAAGTCTTGATTCTGTGGAAATAGGACGCCTAATTGAAGCCTTCTTAATATGGGGACCTACAAGATGGAGAAAATAATCAAACTCGGACATAGTCATTCTTGTAAAGTTAAAGAATGACTCGTCATCTTGAAAACGCATTTCCCGAACTAAATTTTCGCTGGCTCCTTGCTCCCTCCGTCGCTCGTTAATGGGCCTAACCCACCATCTTCGCCTAAAAGCTCTTTCATGCGTATCAACGCAATTCACTGCTAAAACAGCTAATTGTGCTAAATTAGCTAACATTCTCAAATCATTTAAGTCATCCATAGTAATTGCTTTGCTCTTTGAATTAAAACAAAACTGACATTTCACATTTGCAATATCCCGCCAAAAAATTTGTCAACAGAAAAGTCTAATCTAGTAATAATAATAACAAACCGACATTTCTGACAATTCACATCTACAGTGATAGAAATGTGTGAACACATTTTGTAAGCTAATTCAGCCAACTGGTACGTGGTTGGTTTTGCCATTGGAGATTAGGCATAAAGGTCCATGAATTGCTGTTCCGTTATGTTCTCAAAAGGATTTTGGCTATCTCGCAAATTCCGTCTAAATAACAAAACTTTTCGTCTACAAATGAAATATTTTATAATTAAAAGAAATTCAAAAACAAACAAACGCATTTTCTACCGTTGATAGCGGTGGACCCTTCTGCGAATCCTATACATATGAACATTATCCATTTTACAAATCCTTCAGTATAGCAACAATTAATATATACTAATAAAAATTATTATTTTAATTATAACAAATTAAAAAGTTTATCCTTCTTTCATATTTCTAGTAAAATGTTATAATGACAGTGACAACTCAGCGCATCATTCAGACACTTGAAAAATCATTCAGCACATTAAAACTCACTGGCACTTACGGAATCGCATTTTAACGAAAAGTGAACACCGAGGTTGTTAGTGAGTTTTTCATTCGGTGTTCACTGGCCAAAAACTCACCGGTGCGGAATCGGGCCCCAGGTCACGTGGGAATTCAAGGAAATGAAGCAGCCGACCACCTAGCATAAAATAACGCATCCTGTACAACCACAAAGGAGCCTCCTAACCGGGACAGAACCGCAGACATGATCAAACTAAAAATCAAAAACAGCAAAAAAAAAGATGGGACACTTCCAACTGTTTCCTTTAAAAAATTCGGCCTAGGGAATGCGCCCCAAAAATTCCCCCCTGGACCCGGACAGCGACGATTTTCACTAGACTGCGACTAGGTCACTCGATGGCTTTCAAAAAGTACATTTATGGCAAAACACCAGCGCCAACATGCCCTTACTGTGATGTCCTTCTTACAGCGGAGCATTTCTTCATTACATACCGAGAAGTAACAAACTCACTGCGACGTCTCAACTATCACATGCCAGCCCACGAGCTGCTACAGCCAGACAGAGACCCGACTCAGACTCTTTTCCCACTGTTAAACACCCATGGCTTACTAATAGACCTCAGACCACACACAAGGACAAGACAGACAGATCCTACACTCAGGAACAACCACAGAAGTTGATCTGTTAAAGTACATAGCCCACCAGCTTTAGATAAAAAAATACTAAACAGATACTTTTACCACTTACTTAGATGTAACTAGATTTAAGCACAGGCCTACTAACCCTTAGACAATAACCCAATAGTATCCAACCCTCCAACTACTAACACCCCTGGTTCGGGCCCAAAAGGCTCACCAGCAGTTGGCCAAAAATTATTAATAGCCGTTAGCGTAAGGTTTTTTATACACTTAAGCTAAGACTATCAATAAATAAAAAAAAACAAAAAAGGTGCCATTGATGATACACACATCCAAATAATTAGACCAAATACGAGGTGTGACAATTAAGTAATGAGACTGATTATATTGCCGCGATTGGGTCACCCTGCGACCTTGAAATTCCCTTTCCCTTCTCGCGGCATCCTTCCCCTCTCCATTGATATATTTGCCATCGCTCTAGCTTGTTTAGTTCGCCTGCTCTGTCGTGTTGAGCAAACATGTGTTCGTGGTGCTCGTCATGAAAATGGAAAAACGAATTCAAGAACAAAGCGTCGCGATAAAATTTTGCGTCAAATTGGGCGAAACAGCTTCGGAAACGTACGCTAAAATTGTAAAAGTACATGGTGATAGTGCTCTTAGTCGTGCCCAGGTGTTTCGATGGCATAAAGAGTTTAAGGAGGGGCGTGAAAGTGTGGAAGACGAGGCGCGGAGCGGGAGACCAGTCGAGGTGCGGACTGACAAAATTTAACCGACGATTTAGGGATGAGAAAGTTGTGCGCGAAGATGGTTCCAAGGAACCTTTCCGAGGAGCAAAAGCAGCATCGAAAGACCGTCGCAGAAGACTCTTTGGAACAAAGATTATCTATTACATAAAGATGTGACACTCTCGACGTTTTCGCTTATCTATTTTTGACCTTGGTACCGTTATTTAAACGACCTTGCCGGAATTATAAGAAATAGATAGCGATAGAAAAGCCATTGGTAAGAAAAGGATGCAATATGATGAGGAACGAAGTGGAAATGAACACAATTTTTACAGGGTGTGCATATAATTTAATGAAATTTTTTGGTTTAAAATTAAATTCTTAAATTCTCCTAAACCAGTAATTTCTTCTTTGCTTTTATCAAAATATAAATTGGTTTTAAGGGAAATTTCGTCTAAGCAAATTATACAGTTTTTTGCCATGTTCGGTAAATTTTGAATTTTTAATTTTAACGAAGTGAACAAGCCTTCGTGGATACCGGGACCGGAGGGCCAGTTTTGAATGAATCTCAATAGAGTCCTTTTGGACGGAAGATTCATATTTTTTGCCAAAAAAATTTGCTATAAAATATACACTTAAGCAAATTTTTTTTAAAATATTCGAATATCTCCAACCTTTAGGTGTATGTTGAAGATTTTTTACGTGGTTTTCAATTATGCGTGCTAGTTCACCAGGTAAAACGCGTTTTGCTGTCTGTATAAATGAAGCATCACTTTTCTTATCTTTTCGCAACTCTTCAAGTTCCTTTTTTAAATCGTCGCACTCCTTTCGCAATTTTGTTACATCTTCCGTAAATTTTCCCTTGCTATCTGTTTGTGTATATTTATGCCTTGTAGGAAATATCGCGTTATCATTATCATTACCCGACATAGTATCTTCCTCTATGCATTGCGCTGTAGAAGTTTCCGCAATTGGCGTTGGCGTATCTACACTTTTTGGCGGGACCGACAAAGCATTATGCAGAATTATAACTTTGCAAGTAGTTTCTTCTGGAATTGAATTTGAAGCGCTTAGTTTAACTGGATACGCCTTTCGTTTTAAACGATTTTTTTTTTTGAAAGCATATTTTCATTGAAGTGCTTTTCACAAACCCGGTAATTTTCCGACAATTTTACACTTAGCATATCCGTTTTTTTTTTAAATTCCCGAACCATATTGCTCTCGTAGCTCTATTCACCGGTAATTTAAAAAATTGCACTTCTAAACTGTCATTTTTTTTTGGCACCACATACCAAACACTTAATATGGTGCTTACCCATTTTTAAAAATATTTCGAGAGTAAAAAAATGAATAAAATAATTTCTAAAAACTAATTAAATGCAATCAATATTTCTTACCCCGAAATTTCCCAGTCCTTACAACGCAAAGGAACCAGTTGGTTCTGGGTCGCTTATAAAAATTCATAAAAAGCACTTTGAAAACTATACCCGCACCACAAACCAACGTCTAACACTCTCTTTTAGTTTACTATTTTTAAAAATACTTCAAATAGAAATACTTCAAATAATTCGGTTACAATCTATATATATAAAAATGAATCATTGTTTTGTATGTAATCGATGTTTGAAAAATTGGCTGTATGAAATGACTGATTGAGTGTGGTTTATGTTAGAAGACCTCAATAGCAAGGTTTATGTATATAGTTTTCATGATTATGTCTGTTGGTATTTTTGTAATGGCGCTTGAAAAAGAATTGTCGATATCCTTATTGGGAATTTTTTCTTCGCATTTAATTGATATGATTTGTACGTGAAATCGGTTTGTTTTATTAAATGAAATAAAAAAAGTAAAATCGTTCTAAAAAAGGATTGTAGCAGCGATAGTGGTGTCAAATTATAAATGCATTAACCGAAACGTAACAGTAGTAACGTTAGAGTGCGTTTACATGTTACTCTCATTAATACACGGGTCAATATTTAACACTTGGTTAACCGGTTTGTTATCATACTCTCGGGGTACATGGGTCTTGCTTCACCAAGATTAACTTATTATCTTTAGATGGGATATCAACGGCTATGGCCGAGTAATGTCTCTTTATCTATAAGGCATTTGTGCATGTGTTAGTTTTTAAGCAAAAATTTTTGTTGAACAAGGTACAATACTTCCCTCTCTTGCTATTGACCCAATTTTTATGTTAAAATGGACTTTATTTAGTAGTTTTCGACAAAGGCATATGTGAAAAAGGACAAAAAATATCAAAGTTGGCGCAGCCGAGCGGTTAATTTAACAATTTTAGTTAGGTTCAGCAAAGAAAATCGATACAGTTCGAAACGAACGTTGGAAAATCGTTGATGCATTGTGTGTCGGAAAGCATATGTCCAATCTCAATATGGTCGTCAGATTTGTTCATAACTTTTACTTGCAATCCACAATGTGATGAGACTGAATCATGATGCATGTTAGAAAAATTCAAAGCGGTATTCAAGAGCATTGATTTCTGAAAATGTAATCGGGAACAATGGTTACCCAATGTATCTTCGTCGACCGAATAAGGTCAATGGCAAAGAGATAACTTGGAAGGTTATGTACGATTGTGAAGCTGACAATCGTTGGGTCGTACTCTATTCGCCATTATTGTCCAAGACGTTCAATGCCCTCATAAATGTTGAATTTTGCAAATCTGTCGAATCAATCAAATTCATATTATAATGAAGGGGAGCGACATCGCTGTTTTTGGTGCTGCTAATGCAAATGCGATCGGCAAAATACAATATTAAATGGGACGTAATGTTAGCAATAATCTAGCGGTATGGCAATTTCTTTCATTCGCCATTCATAAAAGATATGCAACTGTTGTTCATTTGGCTGGTCATCTAGAAAATGGTCAGCGTATACCTATATTGTACAACGGATAATGCTGCGGAAAGAGCTGAATGGTAACCATCCACCACATTGATGGGTGCAGCGAGGCGCAACGGGTTCCAGCTAGTTTTGTATTAAAATGAAATAATTTAATCGTAATCTTCTTATATATTAAAATTTTTTTGGATCAGGCTGTAACCTTGCTGGTTATCTGTACTAACACGAGTGCGATCGCTCCAGGTCGCCTTTAAAACTATGAGGTGAAAAAATTCTCAAGTTATAATGCGTGTAGGGGTTTCACATGTGTTTCCTTTATTTCAATTCCACATTTCCCTATGATTTAAATTGCGCGAACTGCTTGAGAATGAACAACTAATACCATGACGATTGCTCCAGGTCGCATTTAAAAATGCATTATGAAAAAATGTGACTTTATTTATTGTACGCATTTTACGGTGGGGCGTAACTTATGTGATGTTGTTTCGTACCCTTTCTTTTTTATGGGAATTTTCATAAGGGAATTAATTAGAAAAAAAGCACTGTAGCTATTCATTTTCAACTAATAGGAAATTTTTGTTGATGTGGTTGTAAGGAATTGTAAATGGGTTAGTAAATCAAGAGTGTCACATCTTATTGAAAATAGATAATCTTTGGTTTGGAACAAGTGGAAAACGATCCCACGCTGCTTGATCGAGTTATTACAGGCGATGAGAGCTGGTTTTTTCAATACGACCCGGAAACCAAACGCCAAGCTCACAATGGCTGTCTCCGCGGCGCGTTGTTCTTGATTTCGTTTTTCCATTTTCGTTACACGTTTACTCAACACGACAGAGCAGGCGAACTAAACCAAAGTCTAGATATTAACAAGTCTTTCATCTTCATATGGTTAATGAGTGAAAGGCGAACAGCTGCATGCACAAGTTTTTCAAATGACGATGTCAGGCTATCAGAGAGAGAATGCAACATTTTTATACGCGCTGGAATACAACCATAAGTCGGAAAATTTTATGAGTTTATATGGGGATGTATTGGTGCATATTTGCTCGTTTGTTTTGATTTATGAAAGAAAACAGCTGATTCAATTTTCTTTCCTTTTCTGTTCTGCATACTTTATCGTAAAGAGAGAATCTGGCTTTGTCTCGATGAATTCCCGAAGTATGCGTTGAGTTTTGCTCAGCAGTGATATTCATATATGCACGCACACAATCAACGTTCGGAAATTTTTGTATGAAGATGAAAGACTTGTTATTACTAGACTTTGAACTAAACAAGCTAGAGCGATGGCAAATATATCAATGGAGAGGGGAAGGATGCCGAGAGAAGGGAAAGGGAATTTCCAGGTCGCAGGGTTACCACAATCGCGGCAATATAATCAGTCTCATTACTTGTCACACCTCGTAGCGACGAACATTTATTTTTCAACAGAAAATTGAAACATAGTATTAATGATAGTAAGTGTGTCTAATGAAAATATTATATAGGTATTGTATACAATTTAATAAGGAACCTATTTTTACGTTCTTGGTTAATAACGCCATATAGAGTAGCTGTGGAAGGAAGCGCTGAAGCTAAGTTCAACGAAATTCATTCAAAAGTTAGAAGCGTCGCACACTGGGACAGATAGTCAATTTACGACGACAAAAATAAGAATACACATATTTTATATTTTTTGGCTTATATATCATCTCAACATAATATGTCAATCAACATATGTAATTATAAAACGGAGCAATATTAGATGATGTAATATTAGATGTAATGCGGTCAGAGTTGTACGAAGATAGAGTTTTACATATCACCCTGTATTTTTGTAACCCTATAACCAATTTTCATGAGTAAGGTATCAATGAACGCAAAATTCCTCCACTTATCTATCTATGATGTTAAAATTGATGGTTCTATCTTCGCAAGTTTGGAAGTTATAAGTTGTCAAAGTCCAACTTTTGGGGTTTTTTTAACAAAAATGTCAACTTGGTAGGTGAAGGTCTGTTTAACAAAGAGGGATTGATTCTCGTGTTGACTTTGGGTCAGAGAAGTTTAGCGCGTGTTACCAGCCAATTATGTCACTATCTCGCCATTGTTTATTTGTAGTGTTATAGAGTGGTTATTTAGAATTCATCCCAGTTAGTTTTGGTCAGTTAAAATGTATTTTTTTTATTTTTGTCGTCGTAAAGGGGCAATCCGTCCCAGTGTGCAGCGTTGAGAGGACATTTGGGTTATTGAAGGCGAGATTTCGGTGTATGCTATATGCACGACAACTTCATTAGTCTCCACATAAAGCCACTAGATTTTTGAATGCTTGCTGTACTTTGCATAACATTTGCCTGGCTTTCAAAGTGGACTCTATCGATTATTGATGACGGTTCCGACATAATAGCAGAAGAGAATCATCCCCTAGAAAATGTCACAACAGACGCAAGTAGAATTAGAAATAATATCAAATTAACTTTATAAAAAATATTTAATTCAATATCAGAAAAACAAAATAAAATTATTACAGCTCAAACATTTTTTGCGAATTATCACTTCTTTGGAATTAGTTCGTCTGCCGTTGTAGGATTTTTTCTTTGATGTCTACCATTTTTTCTTGAGCTCTTAGTTTTGAACGAGCAGCTCATTTCTATGCTTTCCTATCAGTTCCATTTTTTCAAAGTGCGTTTGTGAAAGGTGGTAGCTATTTTGCATGTGAGAACCCATGTCCTTAACAGACCGGTCCACACTATCTAATTTTCGAATGATATTTCACTTGCTGTTGTAGCAATTTTATCTTTTGGTCTTGCAACCGTTTTCTGGGTTGCCTTTTTGGTTCTGAAGTATTTTTTTCTAGGTTTAGGAGCAGATCAATACCATTACTTTCTTCTAATTGTGGTATATTCTCCTGGCTTTCATCAATGGCGTCCACAACTGTCAAACGGAACATTTTTAACACGGTGCAGAGGAAACAATTTAATGAGGTGCAAATCCTTTTAGATAGTTATATTAAATTAATGTGTAATAAAAAAAGACAATTTTATTAGTTACCAACATTTCCTCAATGGAAAATATACAACAAATCCATAAGAAAAAAAGACAGTGGCATCTAGTAGGCGTTAGAATACTTAAACTTATCGAAACTAAGGGGGATGATACACGGGTCAACATGTTGAGCAACACGAGCTTTTTCTGCGCAGTTCGGAGGCCAAGGGAAGGGTCAGGGTGAAGTGTGCGGTGTTGACTGAAACTAGAAACGATTTCTATTGGGGTAAACTACACTATCCATCACTTTTCCATCAAATCGACCTTGAAACTGTTTTTTAATGCGGCCCATACACGACGTGATATGTTGATCAACTTGGTTGAGTCCAACAAAAAGTTTTGTCGTGTGTGGAGTGGTTGGTCAACCAAATTGACGGTTTTGCATCCGGTTGAACAAAAATCGAAACGTTTTGATTTTACGTAGGCGGAGCTAGTGGTTGATAAACATGTTGAGCTGTGTGTGGTAAAGTTGATCAACCAAAATCAACGAAAATCAACTGGCAGTTGTCATTTTCATTGATCAAGTGAATTTCAAGTTTCAGCCTGGTATAATAATAATTTTTTTAAATTATCGTGTTAATATTTTGATAATCTGATTTTTTTAACAACCTTTCATTTGAATATTGTTCTTTAAGTAAATGCCACTCTTTCATCCACATTTTCTTCTTTTTATTATATTCTTCTTCGTCTTGATGTAAACATTCGTCTATTATAAACAAGGCCAAAATATCGTTCGCATTATCCAAAACACAAATGTTAAAATAGTGCCAAGAGCTGTATACAAATGAAGTTGATAAACTTGTTGAGTAGTGTGTGGCAAACAACACGAACAAAGTAGCCAACCAAGTTGATCAACATGTCTCGTCGTGTATGGGCCGCATAAGGCAAGGGGTCGCCGGAAAGTGTGTGTTTTTTCCTCACTTGTGAGTCTCAAAATTTTTCAGTCTCACCCTCCATGACACTAATACAAGGATAACTTTGTTTTTTTTTTTTTTTTGGGTTTTCGAAAATTTTGAAAAATTCCTCTTCTCATTCATGTTTTGACAGTCGGCGAATAATTATCAGAAAAATCGAAAAAAAAAATTCTTAGCGTAATTTAATTCGGTTTGACTTGATTAGTAAAAGTATTGTGAAGTGTAATTTATAAATATATGTAAGTATCCATATATGAACATGGCGTCATCAAATTTAGAAATGGGAAACTGGACGAAAGAGCAAACAATTTCGCTAATTTCTCCCATGTCTGTACGACCAACGAGACGTGGATTTTTTAAATAGGCATACAAAAAAATAAAAAAACTGGAGGGTATAGTGAAAGAACTAAATTCGTTTCGGCCACATACCACTATTAATGATGTAAAATCAAAAATGAAAAGATTATACAATCAAGTTTCTCGCGAAAGGACCCCGTACAGAAATTCAAAAATAAGTGGAGCTGGCCTGGAAGATATTTACAAACCAAAGTTATGGTGTTACGAAAATCTAAAATACATATATTTTTAAAAGTACCGAGGGAATTAAAGGGACGTAAAATATATCTACTGAGGTAATTTATAATAAATGACTTGCATATTTTCAAGCAAAAAGCAATGCTGGGGATAATCAAGTGCTCCTGTTTCAAAGAGTGAAAAAAACAATATTTGAATTTACCGTTTTTCTAACCGTCAGATTTTGAATTCTTGGCTGTCAAACATCGTGTCGGAAAACAAAAGGAAGGGGGAAAAATACTATACACATACAGTCACTACAAGAAGAATAAGGCCAAAATTTCAAGTGGGGCTAATCAAATGCTCCGGAGTGTATATTTATTATTATATTATCGATTTCAATTACTCGGTATTACTTTTTTTTGTAGGCGGAACAAGAGGCCACCACACCCTTGAAAGAAAATGTGAAACCAAACAAGGTAATACTTTTTTCAAGTTTAATAATTTAACAATTAATTAATTAATTAATTATTTAATTTAAAACACTGATTTACATATATTACATTTAAACACAGATTTATATTACATTATATTATTTTGCCTTCATTAGAAAAGAATTCACAAAATTCATTTCGTATGGTAATTGCGTTTTGATTGGACATGTCTGGAGAAAGTGGCGATGGACTTTGCGCGTTTTCGAGAAAATGTAATTTAAAAAACCCCCACAAAAAAAGACACACTACCTCAAATTTTAAGCCCTGTATCATAAACCAATGAACTTATAATATAATACAAAATTAGATAACAATCAACATACCTTGTTTGATCACCGACATAATACACTTCCATAGAGTTTATCGTTAAACGTTAGAAATTAATGTTTTTATATCGCGCATAAACTGGCATTCCTTTTTCGCAGAAGTATTATTTTGCCTAAACTATGAACTTTATACTCATGCGCTCGATGATTCATAGGTCAGCGACTCAATATTTTTACACGTGATCTGATACATTATTACAACTACGATGATACAATTTTTTTGAAAAATTTCCACCTTTTGAAAATTGAGTTTTGAGCAGAGCCTTCTATGAGTGAGCCCCACTGTGCGTCGGCCTGCTATGTTGTATGTTGTGTTATAATTTTTTAATTTGACTTTTGCATACACATACAACATTAACTCGTGGAATTAAAGGAAGGTTTTTGATTTACATATATAATTTTGTGCATTAGGAGAAGCATTTTTGAACTTTAGGGTAATTTTATTAAAATTCAGTTAACTTAACCATTCATTAAGTGCAGGTTTTCATGAAAAAATATTACATTTCTGACAGATTTTCGGTGAAATTTTCAAACTCTCAAGGCCCCTATGTAACGGTCGGTTATAAAATTTATTTTGGTTGGGAAAATTTTTTAGAAATCACTTTGTAGGTAATGGGAAAATTAAAACGAGGGATGCGAGAAAAAAAAAAATAGAGGGGGGAGTGAGGAAAAATTAGTCAGGAGTTGGGAGTTTTTTTTTGAAAAGACAATATCCAGGTATTGAGTTTTTTTTAAAGCAATTATTTGCTTTGTAAAAAAGATATTTTTTTTGCTTAAAAGACAACATTAGTAAAATTGCTGGTTAGAGGAGTAAGGAAACTGGAACAACCTTCTGGAAATTGGAGTGGAGTCAAGGAGTTTTTAAACCAAGAAACAGTAAAAAAATTATTTGAATTGCACCCCTACAATTGCACAAATTGGGTCTGTGGTTTTGTTAACATAAATTCAAAAAGAATATAAGAGAGACAGGAATTTTCGACAAAGAAATATGTGGAGGAAGACCTAGAAGCACCCATATTTGACGGAGATATAGAGAAAAAAAAAGTTTAGGAGTATCGGCCTCAGGGAACCCCCGAAGAAACTGGTGAACTGGATGTAGTTACGGTTGCGGTGGCGTTGCAGGCAACAAACTAAAAGGGCGGCGGGCCAACCAAGGCTAGAAAGGAAAATCCTCGTTGGATGAAGTTATGTTTGCATAGTCTAGGCCAGGTTTGATATAACTCAAGCCTGAAAAGGTATTTGGCGATTTTTGCATTACATAAGAAAGGAAAAAAAAACGAAAAAAACCAAGGCTTTAAAAAAAAAACATAAGTAGCAGATTTTAAGATGTGTACCACTGGTATAATTGTGTGCACTATACTATGTATTTTTTTTTTTTTTTTGGTTGGTCAAGTAACTATTCTGTGGATGCCGATGTAAATATTGTTGGCTAGGTTCGAAGATAATACATATAATATTTTTTGAGTGATTGTTCACAACTCACTTTGGTTCTCAGTAAATTCTCTTCGTTTATATCTACGGACAATTAGGAAGTGAATAATTTATTGGTTTGTTTGTGTGAGAGGAAGTAGTATTCGAGTTAGCGTACACATTTGTAAACAATTTACCTTAATTTAATAAGTAATGTATTTATGTTTTAGGGGTTTTAATCTGTATTTTTGGACCTGTTTGTTGTTTCTGTTGAAGTAATTATATTGCATTCTTTTATTATTATAATATTAATGTTTAAACTATATTGAATTATATTTGAAATTGCACCTGAATTACACCACACTAATCCATTACTTACTATACATTGATTCCTTGCTCTTGTGAGCACTTTAACTTGTGGTTGTTTTGACATAATTAATTATAAATGTTCTTAATTATCGTTGTACAAAGACATCGAACTGGACAGGTCGACGTATTTATTTTTCGTTAAGTACCCTATTCTCATTGTACGAGATAGTGCTCTCAGAGTTTGTACGGTTTCAGCCGCCGTTATCTATTATACATTATTAATTTTCCTAATTCTGTATCCTCACACGATCCAAACACATTTTTTTTATTGAACACTATATTGTGTACATTAAATATAATTTAATTTTAATAATATTGTCACCAGGTCTTTTAATAGGCCTTATGGCCTAAACAGTTAAACAATTACTTCCAGGATGGTTGGGCTGGTTTCACTCTCGAGGCGTTTCTCGTGGTTGCATTTTATTTTGTTTTCCAGGTCCAATAACTACTTGGGTATCCACTATAACGCTCGTTAAGGAACGACCACGGGCGAAGAGAGACATGTAGAGGAACTCGAATCAACATTTAGGTAAGTGGTGAACCATGAAGCGTATAGGCCCGGCCACACACCCCACGACCCCCCGGCGAGCTAGTGAACTCCGTGTGGCCGGCCTAGGAGTTCCGGAATTTTTGTTCTTATGTATGGTGCTTTTCCGGGCTTCTGGCTAGGGGGCAATACCTCGCATAAGTGGCGCCCAATATATAGTCGCGCCATTATGCTCTTACACCCATACACGGTCAAATTGGATGTATGTACATCGAAGGGCCGATGTACAACCAAAACTATCTATTGTGGGCCGGTCGGCCGATTAAAACTCATAGCGCTTATGGGTTTGATGAAAATCTGGATGTACATCAAATTTGACCGTGTATGGGGGCCTTCACATCTTCTTCTTTAACGGATCTACAACCGAGATTTGGTTCTTACCTCACGGAGAGAACACGGAGAGAAAGTAAACAAGTACAGTTTTACCAGTCAGTCCCTACATTTCCGTGTCCGCACCGCGTCAAATTACTTGAGTTTATTTTTACGTGGACTCGGTGCGGATGCGGTGAAGACGCAGTGCGGATATGTGTGTCCCGGCCTTTATCATTACAACTTCTATTGCTTCTATCCACCGACTGACTGACGTCACCACACATTCCGCCAATCAACGAGCGCCTGTGTGCTTGTACAGGGAATGAAGATAATGCGAGAATCGCTGAAGTCTCGCATTCTTTGCCCTGTTTAGGGCATTTTTGGACCTGGCGTCCCCTTCGTCTAAGAGTGCGGATTAATAAAGTTGATTTTTAAATAAAAAATACATGTGGGGTGGACAGGGTTTCATACTAGTTCGAGGTAAAAGTAGCGCACCCATACATGAACGGGCGTTAAGGCGAGTTTATTAATAATATGTTTTCTGGATAAAATGGAGGATATTAATAAAAAAACAAAATGGACAGTTTTCCAAACGGAAAAGTTAATAGACGCGTTTGAAAATTTCCCAAATCTGTACGATATTAAAGAAAAATCGTACCATAATCTGCGGGAAGAGACTTTACAAGAAATTGTGGAGTCCATTAAGGAATTTAGGAGTGGGGTTACTAAAGAGGACATTAAAAGCAAAATTCGGGGTTTGCGGACCCAATTTTTAAGAGAACAAAGGGAGACGGAAAAGTAAAAAAAAAAGTGGAGCAGGTACGGACGATATTTATACCCCTAAGCTATGGTGTTTCGATCGGCTTTGGTTCCTAAATAAATATACAAATGAAAGGCAGGGTTCAGAAAATAAAGTAGAAGTAAGTTAATTTATTATAAAGTGCATAAATTGTTAAAGTAAATTTAAATAATTTTTTAATAGGAGAACAATAATTCCACCTTTAGTTCAACCCCGGAGCATGACCCCACTGCATCTTTTGCAGATATGCCGCAGGTTAGTTTTATTTTATATTTCACCCTCATTCGCGAAATACTTGGCGAAATTGTCGCGTATTTCACTAGCTTGCCTTGAGTAACGACTTGGTCCACTGTGGCCGTTCTCTATAATTTCTTTGCTTTTGGTGTCTGCCGGCAAGTCTATTGCTGCTGTGCTATGTAGCAGAAAGTTGTGCAAAACACAACATGTCTTCACGATGTCTTCCACAATTTCGACATTTAGATTTATTGTCGTTTGCAGGACACGAAACCTGCTGGCTAAAATCCCAAAGGCGCGTTCCATAGTATTTCTTGCACGACTAAGGCGATAATTAAAGATTTTCTTATCACATTCTTGTGATTTATAACAAAAGGTTTCATTAAGTGCTTTGATAATGGGAAAGCATCGTCCCCGATGAAAACATAAGGCAGTCGTCGTTCATCACCTATGGATGCATCAGGTGGTAGGTTGTCATCGTTCGTTATTACATCCATAAGCCCACTTCGTCTTAGAACGCCACTGTCGTTCATTCTGCCGTTGCACCCCACGTTGATGAATGTAAACCTGCAGTTAGCATCGACGGCAGCCAGAAGAATTATACTGTTGAATCCTTTTTAGTTGAAGTAAAGTGAGCCATCTTCTTGCCGCGCACGAAAGGCGATATGTTTTCCGTCCAATGCTCCAACACATAAAGGGAAATGCCAACGACGTTCAAATTCTTCGGCAATTGCCTTCCATTCCTCGTGAGTTTCTGGAAACTGAAATATAATTATTGTTAATGTTTATTATACTTGTTTCTTAAGCCAAAACGTTTTTTTGTTTTTAGCCAGCGACGTTGTTTAGCGGCCTTGACCGTCGCACTAGAAGTCCTTACCAAAAAGAATCAAACGGAAGTGGTGGATGAATATTTTTCCAGAATGATATGTTTGGAATTGGGGAAAATTACAGACGAGGATATATTGGCTGAAACAAAATTAAATATTTACACAGCTCTCACAGAAGGAGTGCAGAAAAATGTGCGTAAAAGCAAAGCCAGTAACATATCTCCATCTTTAAATGAAGATATATACAGACGCACACCCACCACCTGCACAATAGCCTTGCTGGAAGTACGAGCAAAGAGCAACAACTCGCTGCAGGAATTTTAGATTTAAAAAAAAAATTAATCTAAATCGTGCAAGGAGGAATATAATTTCAGAAGATAGAAGCGCTGAGATATATACCGGTTTTTCAGAAGACGCGTCGCTTTCCCCAATTGAAAATAAAAAGAAAATAAATATCATTTCTGTAAAAGATATTATTCCGCCAAAAAATCCAACACGAACTCAGGCCATCGATATTCTTAGTCAATCGATGAGTGGGATATTCGGTAAGTTAACCAAGTGGCCGGCTGTGGATAGGTTTTTGAAAATATGAGATTCATACTAATCTATATAAAAAAACAAGAGCTACAAAGCCTTCTGAATAACAAACGTCTATTGTCAAGCAGCAAGTTACTTACATTAAATCCATTTGTTGACGAACATGGTTTAATCAGGGTAGGTGGACGTTTAAAGAACGCTGCAATTCCATACACACAAAAACATCCCATTATAATTCCCCGAGATCATCACGTAACAAATCTAATTATAGACAAAACACACCATGATACGTTGCATGGTGGTACATCTTTAGTGCTAGCAACAGCAAGGAACAAATACTGGATTCTCGATGGTAGGAGATGCATTACTTCAAGAATGCATCGGTGCATTACCTGCACGAGATATCGGCAATCCACAACCCATCAACTAATGGGAAATCTACCTCAGTGCAGAACTACAATGGCGAAGGCATTTACGCACACAGGAGTCGACTATGCCGGCCCCTTTAACATAAAGGCAGCCAAACATCGAAATGCCAAATTATCTAAAGGATATGCGTGTGTCTTCGTCTGCATGTCAACTAAGGCGGTACACACCGAACTAACCTCTGATCTCACAGCGGAAGAATTTGTAGCTGGATTCAAACGGTTCATGGCCAGGCGAGGAAAATGCACAGACATATCGTCGTTCCAATGGTAAAGTTGCGAAACTGCATTTTTGGGGAAATTGCAATTTTAACATGGTTGTGATTGTTATTGATGGAGGGACACTATGGCAAAATTACGTAAGTGTAGAAAAATAATAGACCCTGGAAACACCAATAGTAGTTTTACGAAAGTGTGAGGACAAGTGGCTTCAACCATGGTAAATATGCGAATAATCAGTTTCGTATCTTTACCACAAAAGCTTCAGCCAAAATTATAAAATATGCCCACAGTAAAGTTACGAATTTCAAATCAAGAAGTTGGTATTACTGGTGAAATACGATAATCATTTGTGAGAAGGCATCTGCACTAATTAGTTATTTATAGCAAGAAAACCATTTATATTTGTTCTTCTATAAGAAAAAAAGGTTAGTATATATAAGAATCATGTTTTTTTAAACTAACGCTGTAGTTTTTTCTGGAGTTAGAGACATGTTTTTGTTAAAAGTTGAGTTTTGGCATATTTTTATCAGCCGGGTTCCGCCCCAAAAAGGGGGACTACTGATAGACTCTCCAGAAGGAAATTCACCAAAGTTTATACTCTTAGTTGTGACGGCGAAAATAAAGTTGTTTGCAGGGAATTCTTTCTGGACACATTGAATATATCTGAAGGCCTTGTGAGGGGTGCATTTAACAGACTTTCAGCATCAGGGGTTTTGCAAAAGGATCAAAGAGGAAGAAAGACACCTCCGCAAAAACTTAAGGATGTTGATGAAGGGTTCATTGGAACTCATATTCTGTCATTCCCATCCATGGAGTCACACTACTGCCGCAAGGGATCTGAATACAAGTTTCTAGATTCTTCGCTCAACGTAACAACTATGTACAGCATGTACAAATTGAAGTGCGAGGAAACTGGAAAGAAACCAGTTGGAGCGGAAAAGTACCGGCAGATCTTTCGACAATACAAGCTGCGATTCCATAAGCCGAAGAAAGATCTATGCAAGCGATGTGCAGCACACAAAGAAATGGCAACTGAGATAGTCCAAAGTTATGACGAAACACCCTACCTGAAGCATTTGGAACGCAAAGAAGCTGCTCGTATACACAGGAACGAAGACAAGGAAGCTACCAAAAATGATCCCAAAATAATCGCATTTAACTTTGATCTACAAGCGGTTCTTAATACCCCCAAAGGTGCCGCCGGACCATTCTTTTACGTATGAAAGCTTGCCGTCTACAACCTTACCATATACAATCTTGGGAATCAAGATGTAACCTGTTTTACTTGGGATGAGACAGAAGGAAAACGGGGAAGTGTAGAGATCTCCACATGCATCTACAAATATTTGATGGGTAAAAGAGGAATACCTGCAACACGTTAGAATGATGTCTGATAGCTGTGGTGGGCAGCAGAAAAATGCAAATTTTGTTAGCATGTGTTTTAATGTTGTAAAAAGCCACCCTACCATTCAACTCATTGACCATGCATTCTTTGAACCTGGCCACACTCAAATGGAATGCGATTACATCCATTCCAAAATTGAGCGAAAATCCAAAAGTATCCCTGTTTACACTCCCGATGGATGGGCGCAAGTAATGAGAACAGCTCGTGCAAATCCGCGACCCTATGAAGTGGAAACCCTCCTCCACGACGACTTTCAGGATTTTAATAGTAATAAGGATCAGTGGCGTAATTTCTCGAAAACAGGAGGAAAAGTAAATTTTCGTGATGCAGTTTGGTTACAGTATCGGAAGGAGAACCCAGATGTTGTTTTTATAAAAATGGATTACACAGATCACGAATTTGAAGAATTGACTCTTGTCAAGAGACGGGGCGGTCCACGATCATCACAAGCAGTACATCCATATTCTACTAGATTCAATATCTCTGAAGCAAAGAAAAGGGATCTTATGAAATTATGCACAGATTTGCTTATTCCAAGAAATTTTCATCACTTCTATGAACAATTACCAGTATCTTCTGATCCCCGTGATGCACTACCAGCGCCAGACGCATTTGAAGATTCGGATACTAATTAGTGATCACGATCATCATGATCATTGTGTCACTCAAATTTAAAATAAATTTTTACTTTGTACTTGTGTTATTTTTTTTAATTAAGAGTATCTTTTATTATTATAGGTAACTCACCTGAAATCTCTGATTAATTTAAAGCTTTTATGATTCTCAGTAGCAAATAACTTACAATAAAGACAAACATTTGGAAATTTTATTGGGTGGTTCTGCACGAACCGTATAGCGGATGAACAATTCGAACGCACAAACGTGAGTTTGTGGGACAGGCGGTGAGAGAGGATGATCGAATTCCACATCCCCTGTCTCCTCATCTCCATAAACTCACGTTTGTTCGTTCCAATTGTTCCGTCCACTGTACGCTCGTGTAGAACCACCCATTATGCTCTAGATTCGTAAAATTACAATCTTCGTATAAATAAAAATTGTGATCTAAAATTGGATTTGCCACCATAGTCAAGTTCCGAATCTGCTTTTTGGGGCGTAATCTCCCAAAATTAGTTACTGAGAGTAACATCATTATAAAGAGGACGAAAAAATGTTTAATCTTGTGTTGGTTTCAGCTAAATTGCAATGAACCCTGATTTTTAATGTACAATGAAAAGTATTTTTGCTCATACTGTAAAATTGCATTTTTGCAGTTTCGCAACTTTACCATTGGAACGACGATATATTCTGACTGCGGCACAAATTTCGGCGGCGGAAGAAAATTGCTCGATAAAGAATTGAGCCACGCCATCAAAGAATCAAGTCCAGCGAAGGAAACATACTTAGCAGACTTATCTATAAACTGGCACTTCAATCCACCAGCTGCGCCACACTTTGGAGGTTTGTGGGAGGCCGGTGTTAAATCAATCACACACCACCTTAAAAGGATAATGGGAAACTCCATTTACACTTTTGAAGAATTTAAGCGTGTTTAAATTCAAGACCAATATGTTATGTACCCAACAATACGGAAGATCCACTCATCCTAACTCCAGGTCATTTTCTCATTGGCCAATCGTTAATGGTATTACCAGAAGCAGAATGAAGAATAGGCAACACCTCGCTTAATGTACGATGGCAACACACCAAGAGCATAATGTCATAATTCTGGGACAAGTGGTCGAAAGATTATCTCAATCAACTGCAACAGAGACCCAAGTGGCAACGAAAACAGACCAATCTGCAGGTAGGACAGGTAGTTCTGGTGAAAGGCGACAAAATACCTCCGGCAGTATGGCCTGTTGGGATCATAGAAGAACTATTCCCGGGGAATGATGGACTAACTCGGGTGGTACAAGTTCGCACCAATACGGATCAAGTTAAACGGCCAATCACAAAAATTCTACCGATAAAGGCCTAAGTACATACATATGTACACCCAACAGTCCAACACTTTGTTATATATACCTACAATTTAAATTCAAAATTTACCAC